>PVKU01004326.1:0-150260 GCA_004027475.1 Anoura caudifer | reverse complement strand
ACATATACACGAAAGTATGCATTCGCTGGCACATTCTCTACACTTCTTTAGCACAGGAAGTTAATCAAACTTCCCTCTGAAGAGAAAACCAACAAGAACTGACTTGACTTCTGGCCAAGATGGAGGTGTAGGTAGTCACACTGTGCCTCCTTGCACAACCAAAAGAAGGAGAACAATGAATTTAAAAACAAAAAAAAAAACCCAGAACTGACAGAAAATGAACTATATGGAAGTCCAACAACCAACGAGTTAAAGTACACACATTCATCCAGACCAAAAGGAGGGGTGAAAATGGGCAGCCAGGTGGAAAGGACTCGCAGAAACGTGGTAGATTGCAGACTGGGCGGTCCCACATTCACATGCAGATAAACCAGGAGGAACAACTTCGGAGGGAGCTAGATCTTGCAACCCAGGGCTCCAGTGCAGGGAAATAAAGCTCCAAAGCCTCTGATTGAAAACACCTTTGGGGATTGAGGCAGTGGGAGAAACTCCCAGCCTCACAGGAGAGTTCATTGGAGAGACCCACAGGATCCTAGAATGTACACAAACTCACCCACCCAGGAATTAGCACCAGAAGGGCCCAATTTCATTGTGGGTAATGGGGAAAAAAAAAATGGCCTAAGGGAAAAAACAGATCAAAGCTCCAGAAAAAAAAAAATACAACTAAGCAACAAAGAGAGCCAATCTATCAGATGCAGAGTTCAAAACACTGGTAATCAGGATGCTCATTGAATGGGGTGAATATAGTCACAAAATAGAGGAAAAAGTGAAGACTATGCAAAGTGAAATAAAGGAAAATGCACAGGGAACCAACAGTGATGGAAAGGTAACTGGGACTCAAATCAACGGTTTAGACCAGAAGGAAGAAAACAACATTCAACCAAAATAGAATGAAGAAATAAGAATTCAAAAAAAAAAAAAAAAAAGGAGAGGCTTAGGAACATCCAGGACTTCTTTAAACGTCCCAATATCTGAATCATAGGGGTGCCAGAAGAGGAAGACCAAGAAATTGAAAACTTATTTGAACAAATAATGAAGGAGAACTTCCCCAATCTGACAAAGGAAATAGACTTCCAGGAAGTCCAGGAAGCTCAGAGAGCCCCAAAGAGGTTGGACCTGAGGAGCAACACACCAAGGCACATCATAATCACATTGGCCAAGATTAAAATGAAGGAGAGAATTCTAGAAGCAGCAAGGGATAAGGGCACAGTCACCTACAAAGGAGTTCCCATCAGACTGTCAGCTGATTTCTCACAAGAGACCTTACAGGCAACAAGGGGCTGGAAAGAAGTATTCCAAGTCATGAAAGTCAAGGACCTACACCCAATATCACTCTGTCCAGCAAAGCTATCATTTAGAATGGAAGGGAAGATAAAGCGCTTCTCAGATAAGGTCAAGTTAAAGGAGTTCATCATCACCAAGCCCTTACTATATGAGATATTAAAAGGACTTACCTAAGAGAAAAAAGATTAAAAATATGAACAGGAAAATGACAACAAACTCACAGTTATTAACAACCAAACCTAAAACAAAAACAAAAACAAACTAAGCAAACAATAGAACAGAAACAGAATCACAGAAATGGAGATCACATGGAAGGGGAGAGGGGGGAAAGGTACAGAGAATAAGTAGCATAAATGGTAGGTAGAAAATAGACAGGGGGAGGTTTAGAATAATATAGAAAATGTAGAAGGCAAAGAACTTATATGTATGACCCATGGACATGAACTAAAGCAGGGAAATGTGGGTGGAAGGGGGTGTGCAGGGTGGAGTGTAATAAAGGGGGAAAGTGGGACAACTGTAATAGCACAATCAATAAAATATATTTAATTTAAAAAAAGAACTGGCTTAATATAGTTTCCTTAGGCTTCAAAGTTTTGTTTGCAAAGGTCAATGATCATGGCAGATCTCTGTCATATTTAGTTCTAGACACAAGTAATACAAATGGGAAAGATAATATGAACAAGAAATGCTTGAAAAGTTAGACACAAAGCAGGTTTGTCTACAGAGAAGGCCTAATGTCTATAGCATGACCAGGCTCATGTCCTTTTCACTGTGAATTTGGACTCTCTTTAGATTGTTTTTGAAGGTATTTTCATATTCTAGAGTGAAAATTCTTTTGTACTACGAAAAGTATGTGAATATTTTTTTCAAACCTGATGTAGGATAGCCTATTCAAACAAGGGGATCACAGTATTTAAGGTCTGAATGAGAGGTCTAACACCCCCCCATCCCATTCCATTTTTACTTTGAGCTCATTTCCCAAAGTGTGCCTCTGCAATCATTGTGTTTGCTACGCGTATGGCACACAGTGCTTTTAGCCTGTGAAGACACTCCTTTTGTAAGATACTCCACCCCCTGTACAGTATTACCATAAGTGTGCTGTATACCTTCTCTCCCTTCCACAGTCACCTTTCACATGTGCAAAGGCTTTGACATTCATTAAGAGGTAAATTCACAATTGTTTACTACACAATCAGCAACACCAATGCTCATTTCCAAGCACCAAGAAAAAAAAAGCCAATTTAACCAAAGGTGTGTTAATTACATTTTAAAATTGTGGTAAAGTACACATAAAATTTACCATCTTACTCATTTCTAGATGTACAGTTAAGCATATTCACATTGTTTTGCAACCAATCTCTAGAAATTTTTCATCTTGGAAAGTGAAAACTATACTCATTTAGTAAAAACTCTCCATTCCCCCTCCTTCCAGCCCCAGGAAACCACTGTTCTTACTCTCTGTTTTTATGGGTTTGACTACTACATATTTTGCTGTGTATAATGCACACATTTTTTCCCCAAATTTTTAAGGGAAAAATAAGGGTGTGCATTATACATGGGTAGTACTAATTCTATATATAAATGTGTTTTGTGATTATTTGTTACATAAAATTTCTTGTACCATTTGTTTGAAAATAAATGCTACAGTTCTTTTATAATACAAAAAAACAAGTATCTAAATATAAATAAATACATAATTGAAGTAAAAAATTTAAACAAAAGATTTTTTTCCCCTGAAAATTTGGGCCAAAAACATGGGTGCACATTATACACAGCAAAATGCAGTAGATACTCATACTCATAGTCATATATAAGTGAAATCATGCAATATTTGTCTTTTTGCGATTGGCTTATTTTACTTAGCATAATGTCCTTTAGGTTCATCCCATGTTGTAGCATGCATCAGAATTTCCTTCCTTTTTAAGGGTGAATAATGTTCCATTATATGCATATACCACATTTTCTTTATCCATTCATCCTTGATGGGCATTTGAGTCATTTCTGCCTTTTGGCTATTGTAAGTAATACTGCTATGAACATGAATGTACAAATATCTGAATCCTGTATTCAATTCTTTTGGATATATACCCCAAAGTGAGGTTGCTGGATCACGTGGTAATTCCATTTTCAGCATTTTGGGGAACTGCCATTCGAGATGCTATTCTTTGATATATGAGTCTGGGGTTGGGAGGAGAGAATCAGGCTAGTGATATAAATTTGAGATTCATCAGAATATGGGTGATATATATGTAGATTCATACATATGAGTCATATATACTTGTATGAGGCTCATACAAATATGCTCAGACTTAAGAAGTAGAGACTCTGCAGTTAAGAAAAACGTAAAGACAATTTTCAGTCCATTCCCACACTGTTGTCCTCAATTTGAAAATACACAGACTCAATTTTGCCAATTCCCAGCAGGCAGATCTAGTTCTGAGGACTGATTTGCAGTAAGCAAACCTACAGGAGACACTGATTAAAAAAGAGGGCTTAGTTTCTAATTCAGGCAGAAGATGGAAAATGCAAAATTAACTATAATAATAAAATCATAGGTCAGTTTATACCCTTAATAGTAGAAAAGTCTACTTAGGAAGCCAAGTCAACATCCATAGGTTTTTTGTTGACTATAAAGTTTTTTTTAGAAAAGAAAAAAGGAAATGTATACTCTAAGGGCTCTGGCAATTTTATATACCCCCCAAAGTTCTACTTGTACAGTATTCTACCCGCCAAGCAGCCAATAAATAAATAAATAAATAAATAAAACAATGAAACAAACCAGGACATCCTCTTGGATTAATATGGTAAACTACTTCCTCTTGCCCAGCTATTTTCTAAAATTCACTTCCACCATCCTGGGATTCTCAAGGAAAGAAAAGGGGGAACTTCCAACTACTTTAATAGTAATTCACAATCTACAGTGGAAATCACTTATATTAAAAAGGCCACTTAAGCTAACCAAAATGCAATTTCTTTTCTTTTTTTTTTTGTTGAAGTAACATTGGTTTCACACTATGTAAGTTGCAGGTGTACAGCATTGTAATTTGACATCTGTATACGCTAGTTTCCATCTGTCACCAACAGCTGACGCCCTTTACCCATTTCATCCGCCTCCATCTACTTCTCCTCTGATGACCCCAATCTGTTGTCTGTGCTTATGAGTGTGCTTTTGTTTTGTTTGTTCTTTTTGAATATATATAATACACATGTGTATATATATACATATATTCTGCATGTGAGGGAAGTCATATGGTATTTGTCTTTATCCATCTGACTTATAAACTGTAATTTTTGGCAAATATTCACTCATCTTATAGAAACTCACTTCAGGGCTTAACTCCATCAGGAAGTTTTCTCTGATTTCCCCTTAGGGGCTTGTTCTCCATGTTTCCCTAACACTCTCTGTGTCTGTCTAACATTATTTATTTTTAGGGATAACCTATTAGTTTGTTTGGCTCCCCTCACTGGACTGTTTTGTTTTATTTATCTTTATCTTTCTGTTGCCAATAGTGAACATAACACCTGGCTCATAGCGGCAGCTCAATAAATGTTTGTTGAGTGAGTGAAAACTCATGATGACCACCAGAAACTTAAAAAATTATGTGTGTTCAATAAAACTATGAAATGAACTAATACTTAATGCATGAAATTTGGTAGACCAACACATGGGGTGTGTGGGAAAATTAGTAAAAGTGTTCTAAAGAGCAAAAAATGATATTTATTGGAGCTCACTGAATGAAAACATTACCCAGACAGGAAAAAATGTCGTAAATTAGACCAGTTTATCTTAGCCTGGATGTTTTAGAGGACAAGGGAGTCCGGGGACACTTTTGTCTTTTTGAGATGATCGCAAGTAAAAGAAAAAAAAAGAATTACAGGATTGTAGTTGTGGCACACAGTACATGTGTGTATTTCCAAAATTAACAGTTTTAACAAAAAAAGGGCAATTAACACAGTGTGGTATTTGCAAAATAAGGCTTTATAAAAATATTAAATATTACTTTAAAGTGTACTGTAAGCAATGAGACACAAATGTGAAATTCAAAGATGACTAATGAACAGCATCCTTTTCAATCCTGTTAGCTAGCTCTGTGATTGTACATGTACCAACTGAGTAGCTCTGTTGGTTAGAGTGTCATCCCACTACACCAAGGTTGTGGGTTCTATCCCTGGTCAGGACACATTCAAGAATCAACCAATGGAGGTGTAAATAAGTAGAACAACAAATTGATGTCTCTCTCTAAAAATGAATGAAAAAAAAAAAGTCTAGTCCTGGTTGGTGTGGCTCAGTGGATTGAGCGCTGGCCTGAGAACCAAAGGGTTGCCAGTTCGATTCCCAGTCAGGGCACATGCCTGGGTTGCAGGCCAGATCCCCAGTAGGGGGCATGTGAGAGGCAACCACACACTGATGTTTCTCTCCCTCTCTTTCTCCCTCCCTTCCCCTCTCTAAAAATAAATAAATAAAATCTTTTTAAAGAAGTCTAGATTCCAGGTCCACTATAACCATGAAACCTGACCCACAAGGTCTTCCAGGTCTCTCCCTCCCCAGTGGTAGGCCCTGATTTGAGCTGCACTTTTTCCCCAGAGGCTCATGGATGAGATTTCAGAAAGCCTGTTTCATTATAACTACATTGCAACACATTCCGGGGGTAAATTCACCTTCATAGCTGGCTACTCATGTTTTCTATTGATTCCTACCAGCTTTAATTTCAGAGAACAACCCCCAATCCTGGCAGCATACCCAGTGTGGACTGCCCACCCTATTCATGATCATCCTTTAATGGAGTCAGGACTACCAGGCTGGACAGGGAGTGGGAGGAAACAGGGGTGGCTTCAATAACATCCCTTATTGATAAGGAAGGTGCCTGTGTTCATATTGTCCCTGGAAGCAGGCGTGTTTGGCTTCTTCTGTCATATTTGTGAGAACTTTTCTATGACAGATATTTAGAATGAGGACCGTTAGTTCAAAGGGTATGCACATTTAAAATTCTGATAGGTACATATAATAGGAGACCTTTGGGAGGTTTTATGCCAGTGGATGACATCTAAATTTCCTCTAATTTCAATGTTTTATTTTATTTCTTTATTTTTAAAGATGGGGAAGGGAGGGAGAAAGAGAGGGAGAGAAACATCAATGTGTGGTTGCCTCTTGTGGGCCCTCAACTGGGGACCTGGCCTGCAACCCAGGCATGTGCCCTGACTGGCAATCTAACCGGCAACCCTTTGGTTTGCACGCAGACCAGCACTCAATCCACTGAGCCACACCAGCCAGGTCTAATTTCAACTTTTTAAATGTGCAGAGCCCCTTGATTCCCCATCTGAAAAAATATGTGGGGGCAAGTTTTCAGGTGGATAAAACTCCACATCAGAGCACCAGGGTAGACCAGGAGCCCCCTATAGGGCTGGCATTGTCCTCTTGGTCAGCTGGTACCTCCTAGGAGGCAGCAGACCCTGGAGGACAGGGACTGACCTGGTGGGTGGGGTCTCTGAGCCTCCCTGAGACCCTGCTTCAGGAATCAGTTTCCGTAAATGTCAGACCCCGGATTGAGTCAAATCAGAGTGTTTTTTCAAGTGTTCCCTTTATCATAATGGATCCCATTAACACACTGAAACTAACACTGCAAAGCAGATCTGCTCAGTAGAAATGGGAATAGAGGACGCAGGTGACAACGTGAGAGTCCCCCTCCCTGGTCTCACGGAGTCCTCAAGGCTCAGGGAATCTAGTGAAAGCTCTTAGCAGGCTGTTTGGATCTTTTGGGTTCTTAAATAAAAGGGATTGCACATGATGTTCCCCAATTTTTCCTCCTCTTTCCCCTCCTCTCAGCAAGAGCTCCGAAATTAACAAAGCTGAGCACAAAAGACCAGTGGCTGAGCAGAAGCCTGGAAGGAGGGGAGGGAAGAGGGGAGGGGGGACAGGTAGGCTGTGGTTTGGCTAGTTTCTCACTTAAAGTTTCTCTGAAAAGTTCCAGTCTATCTTGTCATAATTGAAGGAAGAGTAAGGTAGTTGATACACAGGCAGGTGGGGGTAGTTTGGGGAGACAGGAGGACCTGGTCATGGGATATAGGGTTGTTGCTGGGCTGTTCCAGGAGGGTGAGGAGCTGCCAGAATGAGTGGGTCATGGTTTTCGTGCTAGTCCATCATCCTCCAGGCTATTGGGGGAACTGGGTGTGTGGGGTCCCAGTGTTCCCTAAATCATTCAGGATGTCATGCCCATCTTAGTGACAAGCAAATGGAGGCCCTATGTGAGCCACCTCTCTGACTCCCTGGGCTGGTGAAGCTCAGGGCTGCCTGACCGCAGAGCTGAGGAGGCTGGGTCTGAGCTGGACTCAGGCCCTAACTTCCAAGTCAGGAAGCATGCCTATGGGTAAGCAGTTCTTCCTGCCATCGGAGAGGGTTGGACTAGAAGGTGTCTGGCCTCAGCTCCATGTACCCCCTCCGCTGGAGCCCAGAGCCTGGGGAGTCAGACAGCCAGTGCTGGGATCCCAATTCCTGCCAGTGGGATCCCACTACCTACCAGTCCTGTGACTAGTGATTCACCTCACAGTTTCCTCTTCTGCGAAATGGGTGATGCTACGTGACCATTCCCATGTCAGGGACAAATGGGGTACTGTTGATTGTGCTCTCAGCCCAGGGCCTGGAGCAGAGTGTGGTAAAGGTGGGAAGACCGTGATTCCTGGGGAGGCCCCCAAGATAACCTGACTCTTCTGTTCAGCCACCAGGCCCCTGATACAAATCCCAGCACCGGTGGCTGATCCCACACCTGAAACCAGCTCAAGGGCAGCACTTTCCTCAGCAACCAGGCACAGCGGGGACACTTGGGTTCCACTAGGTCAGCTCCTCCCAACTCTACTGGGAAGGATATTATGAACCTCCTAGGGTTCCCTGAAGCTTGAGAGGGAGGAGTTGACCTTACCCCATCTCCCTGATGTGTGT
The DNA here is from genome assembly GCA_004027475.1 of Anoura caudifer. Classification (NCBI taxonomy): domain Eukaryota; kingdom Metazoa; phylum Chordata; class Mammalia; order Chiroptera; family Phyllostomidae; genus Anoura; species Anoura caudifer. Next base: position 142,042 of record PVKU01004326.1, on the reverse strand, counting down.
CTACATATTGGGGAGGGGCGATCTTTATTTGTTGTAAATAGTAAATGTTGGATTTGAGTATTATATTAGAATCCCGTTTCTTTTACATTCTCGGTGTTGTGGTATGGTTCTTTTACTTTCTGTGCCCACTGAAATGAAATTCAGAATCTCACACTCCTCTTGTAATTAAGAAATCTTGCAAGATCATCAGCTTACTGTATATGGGAGAAGGGAGAAGGGCCAGCCCCCCTCCCTGGCTCTTGACAGCCCCAAGTATGCCCTACTCAGAGGACAGGTTCATTTCAGCATCCTTAGCCTGGACAAGAGGCAGAGACAGCCCCTCAGCACCCCTGAGATTTAGAGGTTGGGGGTGCTTCACAGCTATTGACATACCCCCGGAAATGGAGGTCTCTAAAAATAACAATTACCAGGAGCCCTTCCTGCCCCAGGACTGTGGCTGCCTTTTTACAGTTCTGGAGGTGGAGGGAACATTTTCTCCTTCCCTTGTTGAGATTTCTTTTAACCAAATATTAGGAACTATTAGGGGTTTTCTAGGTCAGTCTCTGAAAGTGCATCAGCACTAAGTAGGGAAAACAAAGTAAAAAGACCAACATGCGCGTGTGAAGAGGACAAGGCCAGAGGACAGTCACTGGTAAATGGACTGAGGGCAGGCGGGACTTTCCATCCTCAAGCCCCCTCTCATGGCTCTGTGATTATCCTTTACCTGGACTTGAATCCTCCTGGGACCCTTGGCCATGATCTCTGGATTCCTCTCCTGCTTATTTCTTATTAGGGAAATGATTTGTGGTACAACTTTTAAGGCTACCACTGGGCCTTGTTCCATAAACACTGCTCCATAACCTAGAATTTCCACAAGTCCTGCAATTCCTTATACAACTGTGTTTCAAGGCAGAAATTTCCTAGAAGGCTGCCAGCCTCTCTATCAGCTACACGGTGGCCATTCCTCCTTGGCTGGGCCTGATGGATCATGGGGGAGCTCTGGGTGTCCAGGATGAGATCATGATCCTGGCCAGTGAATGACCCCACACTCTTTCTTGCTGCTCAGGGTAACTTCTGGGCCTGTGTGGTTCTGAGGGCCATGGTCTCAAACAATCGCCAGCTTACACACTCAGTTGTGCTGTTACCAATGTGACCCATAGGGGCAGCTTAACCAGAGTCGGTAGAGATCGTAGCCCCTGGGATGGCTGTGTTTTTTGCCTCAGTCTTGTGCTGTGGGTATGTTATGGGGGCAGGGGGAGGGTGGGATGAGGAGTATTAGTATTCATTGAAATACTGAACATTATCAGCGTGGGTGAAAAGCAGACACTGCTCTGAGTTCACCCCCAATTCCCAGCCCATGATCAGGAACACTGCTCTGAGTTCACCCCCAATTCCCAGCCCATGATCAGGAGTGAAAGGTTTACCGCCTGCATTTGAACATTATCTCTAGGAAATATCCTGTACGAGCAAGGGCCAGACGAATTGCTTGGCACTTCCGAGTGACCTCCCACTTCTCTGATGGCTGCAAATGTCACCCAGACACTCAGTAGGTAGACTGTGCCAGGAAGCCTTTTCAGGACAGTCAGAAGCTGAGGATAAATCCTGGTTTTATCCAGGAAGGCCCTGGTGTGCTACATCAGGAAGCCCAGGGCCTTCCTGATGTAGCACAGCCATTTAGGAGAGTGATTAATGAAGGTAAAGCCAGAAAGGCTGTACTTTGCCTATGAAGAGAAAGAGCAGTGCCGGTTCCCAGGCCTAGTCCAGGGCCGGGAGGAAGGCATGGGTGTCTGATGGGCTTGTCCTGCCAGACTATGAGGCTCCTGAGAGCCAACCCCACATGTAGGAATATTGAGTAAGTCTTGTGCCCACCACGTGGCCAGGAGGGACAATTTATCATATCTTTGGGTTTCCAGTGGCCAAAAATGCACTGACAGTCAACAAAAAGGGACCCACATTTGCAGCAACAGTGTACTCAGCAGTCTTTGTTTACTTTTACTTTTTACATGATATATTATCTATATACATGCTGCACTCAAACTTTTTCATAACAGAATAAATAAGAAATGCTCATAACCATCAAATATGTTTTTGCCACTGATCACCTTTTCATATCTACATTGGCAGCTGCCTTCTTCCATTTCCCATTTCACGTTCCCTTTGTCCTCGTCCAGCACCTCTGCACTTTGTGGTTCTCTGCCTGGTTGGGGGGCCCTGAAAGGTTATTAGTCATACTGCCTGGATTGTTTTTTGTAGTTTTCCATTGACATTAGTCACAGGGCATGGTGATACTAAGAAACACACCAGAGAACCTCCTGAATTCCAGACATAGTCTTTTGAATCTCCATGGCAGAGTAGCAGAAGGAAGCCTGAGTCCTCAAGTGACATCAAGGCTGTGAAGACAGTGTCTGCTTTGGATGTAGAGATGAATAGAATGCGGGGGGGTGTTTGTGGGGGGACCTTTGGGAAAAACAATTCAGTTTTTTCCTCTTTTTCTGCATTGAATTCAACTAGACAGTTCTAGAAAAGGCTCTTCAATAAGCCACCCAAAGCATCACAGGCATGAGCAAGCTGGGCTGTGCTGCTTTGGGTTTGTGGGAGTGGTCCGTACTATCTCTACACAGAAGACCACAGATGGAGATACTCAAGGGCTAAGAATTAAAATTACATAATGCTACCCACTCATGCATTTTTGGTGTGAGCTTCACATCCTCACTCATCCTCCGAGAATGCTCTCTCTAAAGATTATAATAACAATAACAATTTGCTTTTCTTTTTGACTGCTTAATATCTGCTAAGCAACATGATTGGCAAGCCTTCCGTGCATTATCTCAGTTGTACTCATCATCTTTGAGGGTTTTATTCCCATTTTCTAGCTAAAAATAAGAGGCTCAGAAATATTAAATAACAAGGAAAAAAATTACTAAGAACCTAATTTAAATACCTAGCCAAACTACTTGTCAAAGAAAGAGATAAAAACACTTTTAGATAGTCTCAAAGCTGACCTCCAACAGGCCTTCAGTAAGAGAACCAATAAAGAATGTACATAGGAAGGAGAAATGTAAACCTAGAAAAATATAACAGTAATAATGAGGAAAAGAAGAAAATTAGTGTATCTAAGTTAGTATTAATTTTAACATAAGATATTAAAAAATATTCTAACTAAACCTCCAGATGGTTACCACATGGGAGAACAGGAGAGAGAAGATTAAATTAAAAAATAATTCAGCCCTGGCCAGGTGGATCAGTTGGTTGGAGTGTCATCCCATAGACCAAAAGGTTGTGGGTTCCATCCTGGTCAGGGAACAAGCCTAGGTTGTGGGTTCCATCCTTGGTTGGTGTGCATATGAGGGGCAACTGATTGATGTCTCACATTGATGTTTCTCTCTCTCTTCTTTCCAGTCTCTCTAAACTTAATAAAAACATATCCTCAAAAAATAATTCATTTTTAGGGAAGATAAAAATACCATAGATTCTGTATTATTGTTTAACGCATTACTCTCAGAAGCTGATAGGTAAGTCACGCAAATTTAGTATGGTAAAGAGGATTTGATAATACAACACACTTGATCAGACAGACAAGTAAATCCCAACAAGCAGTGGCTGATTGTTAGAGCAGCGATGCTGAAAGAGTCTCTCTTGATGTTATGATACCCCAAATGGCATGTCAACCTTCATGAATCAAATTTCAAATGCACATAAATCTAAAAAATGAAGGAAAGTCTGGTATTTCATTATATACAGCTCTGAATTAATGTGCAACAAAGGGCAGAAAAGTAAAGACCTAGAAGTAGATATCTTATTTTAAAACATAGATATAAAAAAGTTCTTTAATAAAACATTATTTTGGAATCTATTGGAACATTACACAAAAAGAATATCCATTCTGACTAGGTCGGTTTTACTCTGTGACTGTGAAAGAAAAACACTAAATAATCCCATGGCTTTGATAACTCTGTTGACTTTAAAATACAAATAACACACATAGCAAAGAAAAATGGGAGTATATCATGAAAAGGAAAGATCTTTCTCTCCTCACCTGAAACCGAATCTCTCAATTCAAAAAGATCACTGTGTATATATTCTATGGCACATGAAGAAGTTTAATAAAGTGTTGGTACATTTAAAAAAAAAACTCAAAGCAAGAAAACATTATGGACACTGCAAAGAGATTTTAATTAAATGTCCTGCTCCATTTTATCTGTACCGTCTTCTCTTTTTTCCTAGCATTTTTCAGGATGTCCTTCTTGGTCCCTCTTTTTCTCTGCCTCTCTAGCAAGTCTGTCTGCGATCAATGCTATTGCCAGTCTCTCTCTTGCCATCTTCATTTTCCTTTCCTGTTTCCTGATATCTTTCTCGGTCACTAGGAATTGTTCGCAGTGGAGCTGTGGGTTACCCAGACCAGCTCCTGGAATCTTCTCTGTCAAATGTGAGGACCCGGTGGGGCTGGACAAGGAGCTGCCATGAGGACTACCTGCAAGAACACCTGGCAGGGACTCGCCCGTGTGGTTAGGCACAAGTTTCTGCAAGGATTTGGTAAGATCAAAGGGACTTAACAGTTGTCCTGTGCTGCTGCAGGCCTGGAATCCTTGAAGTCTCTTCTGCCAGCACAGCTGTTGGGGCTTGTCCAAGGTTTCCTCCCAGTGATGGAATCTGACCTCATTGCCTGGGTGGGATGTGATTTTTGTGACTGGCCTCTTGAATATATAATTGGACATCCTCAAAGGAATATAGATGCTTAAATCAGGCTTTGGCTTGGATTGGTTTACCCACTCATGATGCTTCCTCTGTGAAGTCTTGACCATCATATTTCTTTTCCATTTACTCTATAAAAAGTAAATTGTGAAATGGGATCTACATGATAAATGAAGGTTGACTTCTTAGGATAATTACTTTCAGAGCTCTCACCCTCCCTCTGGGGATAGATCTGACCAGCATCCTGTGACATCATAGTGCATATTTGTGTCAAAACCCAAAACCTACTCCAGATGATTTCTCCTCTGACATCTTATAAGACCCTCTCCTTTATGAGTATAATTATTCTTTCTTTTGTCCTTGTCACTCTCAACTGCACCTGATTGAGTCATGGTACTCTCTCAGGATCCACAGTCCCCATCTTTTTTCTGTCCAAAATCCTACCATTCTTCTGTGTTACGTGACTATTCATTTGGCTAATCCATTGACCACTTGTGTTTTAGAGCTAAAATCATTAGTCACATCAGCAACCAACCCACTCACTCCCATGCCCCAGAAGTTTGGTCATGTTCAAAAATAAATAATTCAGAAAAATACTCACTCACTACAAATTTCTGAATTGCAATATTTTAAAAACACTCATATAACAGATACCTATTCTTCAATATTGCAAGTTATGCAAGATCACCATATTCTTGTATTAATTTCTCCACTCCTATTCTTATCAATGAGAAGGCACAGTTCTTTGGAAAAGATAGTAATGCTGGGGAAAGTAGAAGACAGCAGGAAAAAAAGAACAAATAAGAGATGGACTGACTCCATACAAGAAGCCAGAGGCATGAGTGTGGAGGAGCTGAGCAGAGCTGTTGAGGACAGGACACTGTGGACATCACTCATTCCTAGGGTTGCCGGGAGTCCAAGCTGAGCCAACGGCGTGTAACACCCACATTCCAATCAATCCTGGATTCTGTGGACTATGATCTCAATAATTCCCTGGAACAGTCCAAAATTCCTTACCACTCATCATATCTGCCTTGTAAAACTTCAAATCTGAAGGTCCTGATTATCTGCCATGCTGTACCTACTGCTGGCTTAAGATAACTGCGTGATATTTCGTACCACTGAACATAAATACCACAGTAAACACAAAATCATCTGGATCCATCAGGAAGCATACATAATGCCTGAAAATTTTACTTTCTTTTTATGTGTTGGCATATTCACTCCTCAATTTTGCCTAAAGCCTGTTTCGAATTTTCTCTACTTTTTTCTTTCACATATATTCACTATCCCTTAATTTGTCTGCTATTTCATGGAAAAATTGTTAAATACTACTAAATTGAAACGTTACTGCTATAGTTGAGAAATGTGCAGCTATCTCTGATAAGCTTCCATTGCTTCCCAATTTCCTCTATTATATTTAAAGAAATTTCTACAATCCTCCAATGGTAATCTGGATCTCATTCTTTCTTCCTTTCTATTAAGCTCATCCCCCCCAATATTCCCATCTTGCCCCCGTACTTTTAACCTCTTTATGAACTGAATCCCTCCCTACGTATTTACGTAGCCGCAAGTCTTCCCTAACTACACAGAAATCTCTCACCTGGTCTTCCTGGACCCCTCTTCAACCACTGCTCTTTCTACTCCCACCCCTTAGTTGTGAACCATTGAGAAAGGCCATCTGCATCAGGCGTCTCTGGGGCCTTACCTTCAAGCATCTCCTTAGACTGTCCCTCATGCTGCCATCTGCTGTCACCATTCTAGGGTAAGATCACAATGACTCCTTTGTTACTGGATGTGATCTTTGGTCATTGGTCATCTGACATGATCCTTAGGTGGAAAGCTTTTAACCATATTTGGACAACTTATTTATGAGAATATTTTGCAGCTGTGTGTGAATTTTTTCAAGGAGGGTTGTTTTACATGTCACTTTACCTTTATTATGTAAAATATGAAAAATATGTAAAGAATAATTACTCTAGCCAAAAAATGAAAAGGAGATGGTGGGACATGAATATCATTATTACTAAATCACTCCTGGATTAGTGAGTCAGGGAAGAGATGATATTGGGTTAATTTGGACCTCATTAGGCTGATTCTAATTAGAATACCATGATATTAATTGTGGTATGCTAGGACTTCTGAAACATGCCAGCCCCACCTACTGTTTAACTACCAAGGCTCCTCAAACAAACAAGTCCTTGTTGACAAATCCTCTGGCTCCACCCCTTCTGACGACACCTAGAGGATTTTCCTAAATTCCAGTTTGTCACAACACTTTTCTACCTGCCACAGGCCAGGGAAGCATTTTCTCCAGCGTTCATGCTCTGCAGTGCCCAGCTCTGGGGCTGACACTTCTCTCTCAGGTGCAGGACAGACCAGGGTGCAAACCCAGTGAGTTGCAGGAATTAGCACAAAAACTGAGGTTTGCTGACAGAGAAGAGAACCTTTAGTGTACACAGCTACCAGGGTCCACAGAGCCCCAGTGATTCCTGGATAGTGTCAAAGAAGGAGGGCAGAATAGAGCAGAGACGTTTGGGTGTGACTGTGCGAGGCAAGGCCTGTAGCATGACCTGTGTGATACTGGTGATGCATTCGACAATGCTGTTCATTGATTTATTAATCTTATGTTATGGAGTGCTATCAACATACATGCAGGCACTAGTACCTTTAGAGCTTATGGTGGCAGAAGAATTCTTACATTTTGTTTTCACAGCACCTGTGGGAGTGCCCAGCCAACAGACAGAAGGGAACTCAGACTCTTAGTCCAAACTAAAGTCTCTAGAGAGCAAATATCAAGGTTAAGAGCACAGAACATGTAGCTTACAGCTGATGTTTGAATTCCTTTTCAACCACTTACTACATATTTGACCTTGGGCAAGTTATTTCCCCTTTTAGTGTCTCAACTTCTCCATCTGTCAGTTGACAATAGTAACAAGTGTACCTGAGCTGTAAGGTTATGGAGGGTGTTAAAGGAGCTTGTGTTTGAAAGATGCTGCATCACAGGTGCTGGATGCATAGTGTGTATGGGGTTCAGTACTATTTGTGGTTTCAGGCATCCACTGGGGGTCTTGGAATATATCCTCTGTGGCTAAGGTGGGACAACAGTACTGCCAAATTGTCTCCAAAAGGGTCAAATAAATTTATAATTCTACTAATAAACTTTAAGAGTTGTCCTTTTCCCATACTTTTACTATCACTAAAAATGGATCAAACTAGAAAATATTTGCCAATAAGATAGGTGAAAAACAGTACCTCATGATTATTTTGATTTTATTTTTAAACAAAAAATGGTAATATTTTAAAATATATTTACTGACCATTTTTATTTCCTTTTCAGTGAAATGTATGTTAAAATCTTTTGCTAAATTTTAAAGTAAGCCATTGCATACTTTTTTTAATGAAGCAGTAGTAGCTCTTAGGTTAATAAATGATGTTGGCACAGTGGGCTATCTACCTGGAAGAAAATAAAGGTAGTCTCCTACCTGGCACCAAAAATAACTGCAGAATTTAATTAAAAACCATACATTGTAAGGAAGAATTATAAGAAAATATTTGTAGCACTTCGAGGTGGAAGAAATTCTGCATGGCTAAGGACACTAAAACAAAATCAGTCAACACAAGACTGGGAAATGTGTTTGTGAATGTTGGACCAGCCAAGGTGAGTTGCTTCTTCCTGAGTTAGTTTTGATCCTTTGAATTATCTTTAAAAGATAAGACATTTCTTCTGAACTTTAAATTTAAAGATATGAAGTTAAGCATAGTGTTTTGTTAAGTTTAAGAAAGCTCTGTGTTAGCTCTTGCCTTTTTATTATTCTTAATATTTTTACTTGTCTTTTCCCCCTTTTCATGGTCAAACTTGAGGTTTTCTTTTTCATAAGATTTTATTCATTTATTTCCAGAGAAGGGAAGGGAGGGAGAGAGGGAGAGAAACATCAATGTGTGGTTGCCTCTCATGTGCCCCTTACTGGGAATCTGTCCTACAACCCAGGCATGTGTCCTGACTGGGAAACGAACCAGCAACCCTTTGGTTGGCAGTCCGCATTCATTCCACTGAGCCACACCAGCCAGGGCCAAACTTGAGATTTTCTTATTTAATTTGTTAGCTACACTGATTTTCCTGTTGTTTAGTTTATTATTTTCTGTTTTCATTTTAGGATTTCCCCTTTGACTTTTCTACTTTCTGTTTCTACCTTCTTTGGTGGATACGTTATCTCATTTATTTTCAGTCTCTTATATTTTCAAGAAATGCATTTAAGATCATAATTTTTCCACAAAGAAAACTGGTATATTTACATACACATTGCTCTTTTGCCATTTATTTCTAAATAGGTTCTAATTTCCCTTTGACACAGGAATTATTTTTAAGAGTGTAATTCAAATCTCTAAGGTATTATATTGGGGAGGAGGATATATTTTTCCTGATGCTTTTGAATTGTACTGTGGGTCATCCTTTCTTTCCTCATTCCTCTCTATATAACAAATACTTATGGATCCCTACAATATGCTAAACTTGTTAGGTGCACAGGTGCAAAGGTCAACAAAACTGGTAAGGTTGCTGATCACAAGGGGTTGAACTGCTAGCATTCAGAAAATGTGGACTTCTATTTTAGGGAATTTATCGAGATTTTGTTGGCTCGTATGCAAATTTTCTTTACAAAGGAAGTGTTTTCTTCACTTGAAGTTCTCTCACTTGATCTTCAAATTCTGAGAAAGTAGTGTTTAAGTCTCCTATGATGACAGTTTTCTCAAATTCATATATTCTCTAACAGTTTATGATTTATATTATTGTGACACTTTCTTATTTGGTGTGTGAAGGCTGAGTGCTATTATATTTTCTTGATGATTTTATCTTATATCAATGGATGGTAAACCTCTTTATCTTATTTATACTTTTTGCCTTGAACCCCATGTTGATAATTTTATCGACACCCCTATTTTGCTTTGTTGATATCAGTCTGTTATAGCTGTGTTTTTTCCTCTGTTATCTGCTTGTCTGTTATTTTAAGTAAGTATGAAGTTACTTTTGGTGAAGAGAAAGCAGCTGGAGTGCGTTTTTCTAGATTTACCTTCTTTTTCTCTTGTTCTTTGTGTTTTCAATTAGCTCTAGAATTTCAGTTGACCTACATTGCGTAAGCGTATGTTTTTCTCTATTTGTATTGGCTAAGGCCAAGCATCTGGATCAGCGTGATCCCAGCACCACGATCAAAGCTAATGTAAGACTGAAAGAGCAATTTCTCGGGCAATTATTCAGACCTTTTATGAGGATCGCGTGCATTCATCCTGCACGCCTAAACCTCCCAGATCTGTTAAGCACAGAAACACACAGGTACATGCACATATACGCAGAAGTCTCAAAGATTCTAGAAACTTTACACCCACAAAGAGACCTTGAGTCAGAAGAACATGCTCAACCAAAGTTAGAACTGGAAAAGATCTCGCACCTACTAACCTTACCACTTAACACAGCTGGAAACTGGGCAGTCGGGCAGGGATTGTGCGTGTAAGCGCCATCTGAAGGGGGCAAGGCCAGAACATATTTCTGCTTGACAAGCAGTGGGAGGTCAGGGAAAGATGACCGATTTTCTGAGACAGAAGTGATAGGCTCCAATCTTGGCCAAATCACTTCCTGGAGATTTTGGAAAAGCTGTGACACACCTCCAGTGGGACAGTGGCCTCTGTCTACATCAATGTATTGTAGAAGAAGACAAAATGAATTAACCATTTGTATATGCAAAATATTTTAGAGTTCCCCAAATCCTTGCACACCTCATCTCACTTTCCTTGCAACAAGCCTGTTAAGTTGGTATTATTATCTCTGCTTTACAGAAAATAATTTATCCAAGGTTCCTGAGTTAATAAAAATACAGATTCAGGATTTGAGCCTGGTTTTCTGACTCCAAACCCCAGGATCATTTTATTGAACGCTGTTCCTTGTCAATGCATTTGAAAAATGAAAAGCACATCACAAATGGGAGGAACTGGTGTTCACTTTCAGAAAGAGGCATGTGTGGGACTGTGCATCAGTCTGCAAAAGACTGCTGGGTTCAGGCAGATTGAAAACTGGAAGAACGTTCAAGGGATTTTCTGGTCCAGTCCTTTGCATGTGTGAGGCAAGCAAGTGTTTAAACCTTTCAGGGCAGAAAAATGTCTATTACTTTTTTGGCATTTCTGAGACCATAGCTTCTACAATCTTCTTTGGAGGACCATTCCAGGGTTTTGTTATCTGGATGACAAAAAAAGTCTTTTCTTCATGATATGATATAGGTCTCTTTCCCCTTCATAAAAAGTTCTAGGTTTGGCCGTGGCTGGTGTGGTTCAGTGGACTGAGGGCCGGCCTGCGAACAGAAAGGTAGTTGTTTTGATTCCTAGTCAGGGCACATGCTTGGGTTGTAGGCCAGGTCCCCAGTTGAGGGCGTGCAAGAGGCAACTGATCTATGTATTTCTTGCACATTGATGTTTCTCTTCCTCTCTCCCTCTCTTCCCCTCTCTCTGAAAATAAATAAATACAATTTTTAAATGTTTTAGGTTTGGCTTTTTTTGTAACTTGTCACCTTTCTGAGTTTTGTTCTCTCTACATGTTCTGGAGAGTGCCAATTTCTGCTTTAGAAAAGCAGCTTGATTTTTATGAGATTCCCAGTTTCTTTTCCATTGCTTTTTTTCCTACTAATCATAATATTAGCAAATTTGGGGCTTTTAACATTCATTCATTAAAAAATACTTAATTCCTTCCTTCTTCCTTTCAATTAAATAATTTCCTATCCATTTCCACCTGAATTCTTTATCTCACAAAACTGATCTATCCCTTAAAAAGCAGGACCAAATCGAGTTATCAGATCTAGTGTGTCTCCAATGACCGTCTACGAACTCATGGTCTCCTCACTGACCATAATGTCCAGACTCCTGGCTGTCATGGCTAATTCACCAAAATTAGACAGCTTCACCTTAAAGGTCACTGGAGTCTAAAGCATCTTGGTTGGCCATGAATGACAAGCAGTAAGGGAGGCCCAGCTTCTCTCTGATAGAGGGCAGAGCCACACCTTTGCCAGAGTCTCCCAGGGAAGGCAATTCCAAGCATCCCTTGATTGCTGTCTTAGTTCAGACCACTTTCACAAAATACCATCGACTCAGTGACTTTTCATTTCTCACAGTACTGGAGGCTGGAAGTCCAAGGTCAGGATGCCAGCACAAGGGGCTCTGGTGTGAGCTCTCTTCCTGGCTGTACATGGCTGCCTCCTTGCTGTGTCCTCACACAGAGGAGAGATGGCTTTGGTCGCTTTCCCTTCTTAAAGAAGAGGGCACTAACCATATTATTGAGGTCTTACCCTCATGACCTCATCTAAACCTAATTACCTCCCAAGATCTCACCTCCAAATATTCTCAACGTGGGGGTTAGGGTTTCAACACATGAATTTGGGAAGGGGATATGAATAATCTGTCTGCAGCTCATTGGCTCTTTGTCTCCTGGGTGGTCCAGAGGCTTGCCTCAGGCTCAGAGCACATGAAGCAATTGTATTCTTGATTTGTATTTTTGACAGAAGCAGCTGTATTCTTGCTAGGCCTTTTTAAAAAATGAACTATTATTTAGCATTATTCTAAAAATTCTTTATTCTTAAGGACATTTTTTTTCTCTGTGCTCCCCTATTTAAGTTAAAGAATTCCTTTTCTCATTAGGCCTGTTTTCTATACATTTTATCATTTTGCATAGTCATTTAACTGTAGCATCAAAAAGGAAGCATACACACCAATATTTTATGGGTGGTTATCTTAGAATAGTGAGATTTTAGGTGATTTTTATTTTTTCTCATTTTTTCCCCCAAACTATTCACGATAACATATATTTTAGTGATTAAAATAAAGTTAAAAGTAAAAGATATTGCAATGAGAACAGTGTGATTTTAGAACCAGAACAAATTAATAGACTAATGAGGAAAAGAATGAGCTACTCAATGAATGACACTGAGACAATTGGCTATCCACACGGGAAGAAGTTTCAATTCCTACCTTACACCATATCCCCAAATTAATTTTAGGTGGCTTACATACCTAAGCATGAAAAACTAAACTTTAAAGTTTTGGAAGAAAATATTAGAAAACACTTACTGGGATGAGAAAAGCTGTTAAAGTAACACAAACCATAAAGAAAATTGACCATGTATTCAACTGACTACTTCTCATGATAAAGGTCACAATAGGAAAAGCCCTAAGACACAGCACAGACTGGGAGAACACACCTGCATGTAAGTCTTGTAGTTTTCCTAGTCAGTTTATAAAAGGCAGGAAGTGGCTCCCCTCTCACACCCCAACTCTGATCCTATGCTGTTGCCACACCCCACTCCTTGGAGTGCCCAGAATGCTGTTCTGTGCCCTACAGCTTCTGTGCCTTTACACATGGCATCTCTGCCCCACACGGCCATCCCCTTGTCCCTCCATCAGGCTGGCTCATCCCTTAGTGTTTTAAGTCTTGGCTCAGGCATCATCCCTACTGGGAAGCTTTTGTGATTTCTTCATCTTTGCAGTCCTTCCTAGATTCTTCCCTAATACCCTATGCCTGGTCCTACTATTAGTAAAGCATTATTCTGCACTTTGTGTTCTTGTTGGTCTCCCTCATTAGACAATACGCTGCTTCAAGTCAGGGCTTGCTTCCTCTGAATGCACAGCACATACCACAATGTCTGACCCTTTGGCTGTTTACCAGACTGAATGGAGTTATACTCAGAATACCACCTTTTATGGTGATTTACGTGGCCCATTTGCTCTTTCTTGAATGCTAGTGATAAGACACTGCAACCCTTGCCTTCACTACCACTTTTGCTTACGTGCCTCACGTAGGGATTTGTATTCTGTGAAATGGCTCGTTCCCGTGCACGATTTTAGAACTAGGAACTCCAGATTACACGTGCCCGAATTATGCCTTTACCTAACTCTTCCCAAAGTTTGGGGAAGCCTTTTAAATTAAGTCAAAATAAAATAATAAAATTGTAGGTATAAAAAGGAGATCAGGGACTATTTTAAGGAGAGACCCAGGGCAATGCGACAGGAAGCTGGGGTGAGGCGGTGAGCATCATAATTGGCTCTGAGCTTCCTTGTAAGGAGCTAAACAGGGGAACCAATAGGATTCCTCTGATAAAATGAATCACAGAAGTTTGAAAAGACAAACTTTTACTTGCACTAAATTCTGAGAAAAGTTTATTACATGGATCCTCACAAAGAAAACAATAGGTAATGCAATTGATAGTTCTCAACTGTGATTTTTGGAAGACATGGAGATGTCATTCACATGGCTATTGTTTTTGTTAAAAGCAAGGAGCTAATATATTTGTCCAGGGATACTGCTCTCTGGGATCAAGTCTGATATAGAAGTAAAACTTGGGGAGACAAGAGAAATGGTCTCATGATACACCTTAGTTTCTCTCTTGTTTTCATTTATGAAATTGTTGACATGCTGTGGTTAGAAGGCTATTCAGGACTGAGCTCACTAGAGTGTGGACATGTGGTGTTGTTGATTGGAGATTAGAAAAGTTTAGATACAAGATGGCAAAGTTGATGACCTGTTATAAAAATGAGGAAGGCAGAGGTTGAGGGAGGCCCTGCACCTGCGACCGTAGCTGAGTGAGCAGCACACATCTGTGTCTGTTAGCAAATGAAGTTAGATTAAGGCCTATGCCATTCCTCATTGTTACTTTTATGATCTGCTTTGGACGCGAGGTTGCAGGCATGCCCAAATCATCTAGTCTGTTCCAGTGTCACAAGTATGAAATTACGTACACCTTACTTCACTACCCAAATCCTTTTGGTGGGATTTTAATAAGGAAAAAATAATAAAACTGTAACTATAAAAAGGAGATGAAAAACCACTTAGGGAAAGAGAAAGGTCAGTTTGACCGGGAAGCTGGCGTAAATGCTGAGGCTTACCTCACGGGGTTATGAGGATTAAAAAGGTAATTTGTGGAGAGCAATCTGCCCACTGTCTTAATGAATATCAACCTCCTTTACTCCTTGCCTTTTCTGTAGGTAATGGGTAGCCACTGAAGATTTTTAAGAGAGGCAATTGAAAGGTCAGAATTATATTTGAAGAAAATTGTATGTTCAGAGATAACAGGAGCACCAATTTGAAGTTTTAAAAATTTACGTTTGAGCTGGAATAACTTGGGTCCCATGAAGGACCCCATTTAAGAGGCTTAAAACTTTCTCTCATCTACAGCATTCGAACCCAAGAAAATCATTTCCTTTCAACCTTTCTAGTCCTGACTGTTAAAAGAAAATTTTTTTTTTCTAAGCCAAACGATCTCCTATTTTTAGATTTACACTTAGGGAATCTACTTAGGATTTTTGTAAATTTCTTGGGGGCAGAAATAGTTTTACTTTTGTTCTTCTTCTTACAGAACCTAACAGAACTGGACAAGAAGGGAGACAAGTAACTGTGAGCTGAATCTATTTTGAATGGTTTTCCTTGTATTAACAGGTTACGTAACATCTGTAAGCATTGTGGTATGTGGAACACCATCTGCTTAAAGCAGAATATACTGCTATGTTAAGAAAAATGCCACTTTCTCAGAAGTAATGTGAATGGTAGTGGTTACTTCCTCTAAGAAGTCTTTAAGAGACTGAACCTTATTCTGTGAAGCTATCATTGCATAAAACATGTTTGGAACATCTTTCCTTTTGTGGTATTTACTTGCAGAATACTTCAAGGTAATCAGGAGGAGAAACTCTCGCTGGAGTTTGAATCCCATCTCCTCTCCCTAGTAAGCTATGTGGCCTTGAGTACCTTAGCCTGTTTTCTTCTCTATAAAATGTGGATACCAATATTACCTACCTTATAAATGTATAAAGATTAAAATTTATTTGTAAACACTTATAGAGTAGGAACTGTTGACTCTCATGCAAATATAAAATGAATGTGTGCCAAAAATTTTATTTATTTCATGAGAGAACCAGGAAAATGTTAAAAAGAGGTTCAGATGAGGATTTGATTTTATTATCATCTACAGGACAAAGTTCATTTGCATTCCACAGACAGCAATAATTAACATAGCAACAACAGTGAGGAAATATTCTATTATCAGTTTTCTATAAATTAACTTCTACCTCTGCAGTTGTAAAATAGCCCATTCAAAGGCATGAGCATGTGCCCTGCAAGGATCAAGCACCCCATTGAGAGGATAATCCAGGGATCTTTTTCACTCACTTCAAGTCTGTAGATTCTCTTTACACAGGGTTGTTGTGAAGATTTACAAGTTTAGTTAAAGTGCAGAAGAAGAGCCTGATTCATAGTAAATACCTGTAAACATTAGACATTATTGTTATTGCTTTCAGAATTTACAGTACATTCCTTTGAATACCTGCAGTAGTTGTTTTTCAGCCATGGAAGGATACTCGATTTTTTGGAAACAGCGAAGTTATTTGAAATGAAGTCTGTTAAATAAGAGTACTGATTTTGCTTTTTAAGAAAGCTTTTTTTTTTACAAGTTGAGAACACTTTCAGAGTTAGTTGATTTGATGCATTTTAAAAAATCAGTTTTTATGAACAATAATAAAATAATTAAAAAAATCATTTAGAGGATTATGGGAAGATGGTAGAGTAGCAAGCACCAGGGATCTGTCTCCCTACCTATGCAAGTGCACTGGCAGAGTCTGTCTGAAATGACTGTTTTGGAACTCTGGACTCTGTTGAGGGTGTGCAACTTCCAGGGGAAGATCTGCATAGTAAACTGCAGCTAATTTTGGTCAATTTCAGCCCTTAGCACAGTAGCAGCTACACATTCTCCACCGCCTGCCATATAGCAAGTGTCCCTGGAACAGCTTGTGCACAGCCTGTGGGAGCCAGGGTGGGTAAAAAGAAACCTGCCCTCCAAATACTGAGGGTCTGCACTCTGACTGCTGCTTCTAATCACATAGATGAAGACATAGAGGTGGGCCACCGTTGCTGTGTGCGTCCCGGCCGTTGTGAGTCCCTTCCCCTCTGGTTGAAGTGACTTCAAGGGATTTGAGGAGCTGGTGCCTGTTTCTCTCACCTTTATTTTGGCCTTTTTCCCATTCAGGAGCCAGACTTGAAGACTAGGACATTAAAAAACAACTGCATACAGATAAAATTAGAATGTGATGCATGTGCTCTGGGAAAGGCTCAGGAAAGGCCTAAGAAGATGTTAAGTTTATATCTAAGGTTGACCTTGGCTCTGAGCCTACAACAATCAAATGAACAAAAACAATATTGAAAACAGCAAACTTCGAAGAGCAGGGGAGAATTTGATGTCCAGAGTTACTATGTTATTAGATTCAAATGACCAGTGTTCAACACAGAATCACAAGGCATACAGACTGGAAAGTGCAACCCTTTCAAAAGAAAAAATCAACAGAAGCTGTCCTTGAGAAAGACCTGACAGTAGATATATGAGACAAAAACTTTAAAACTACTATCTTAAAAATGTTCTGAGAAGTGAAGGAAGATGTGGAGAAAGTCAAGAAATGATGGTGGACAAAATGGAAATAACAATAAAGACACATAAAACCTAAAGAAAAATCCAACAAGAAATCCTAGAGCTGAAAATTTTAATAACTGAAGTGAAAAAAATTCACTAGAGGAATTCAGAGGCCTATTTCAGCAGGTAGAAGCTAGATTCAGTGAATTTGAAGATGCAGCAATGGAAGTCATCAAGACTGAGTAACTGAAAGAAAAAAGATTGAAGAAAAGTGAACAGAACCTTAGGGACTTGTGGGACACAACCATCAAGAGGACCAAAATATGCGTCATGGGAGCCCCAGAAGGAGAGGAAAGACAGAAAGGGGCGAAGAGAATATTTGAAGAAATAATGGCTAAAAACTTCCTTAATTTGATGAAAGACAAAGATCCAAGAAGCTCAAAAAACTCCGAGTGAGATGAATTCAGAGACCCATCCTGAGACAATATTATAATCACACTTTCAAAAGACAGAGTGTTGAAAGCAGAAAATAGGAATCATTATATGCCAGGGATCCTCAATAAGATTCCCAGAAGATTTCTCATCAGAAAGTTTGGAGGTTGCAAGACAGCAGATTGATATATGCAAATTGCTAAAAGAAAAACCTGTCAACCAAGAATTGTATATCCAGCAAAACTGTCCATCAACGGTGAGGAAGAAATGAAGATTTTCCAGACAAATAAAAGTTGAGGAGTTCATGACCACTAGACCTGCCCTGCAAGAAATGTTCAAGGGGCTACTGCAAGGTGAAAAGAAAGGACACTACACAGTATCTCTATACATGAACAATATGAACAAGGAAATTACAAAATTTCATTTATAATAGCATTGAAAAGAATACTTAGGAATTAATTTAGCTAAGGAGGTGAAAGACTTGTACAATGAGAACTATGAAACACTGCTGAAAGACATTTAAAAAAGACCTAAATAAATAAAACACACCCCATGTTTATAGATCAAAAGATTTGAAGTTGTTAAAATGTCAATACTACCTAAAACAATCTATAGATTCAATGCAATCAAAATCCCAATTACTTTTTTTCAGAAATAGAAAAAAACCCCTTGTCATATGGAATTTCAAGGGACCCTGAATAACCAAAACCATCTTGAAAAAGAACAAAACTGAGGACTTGCACTGACTTCAAAACCTAATACAAAATGACAGTAATCAGAATAGTGATAAAGTGAAACAGACAAACATATAGACCAATGAAACAGAATAGAGAACTCAGAAATAAACTCTCACATATATGATCAAATAATTTTTGACAAAGATGGCCAAGACCATTTAATGGGTAAAAAAACAGTCATTTCAACAAATGGTGCTGGGAAAACTGGGTAGTCATATGCAGAAGAATGAAGTTGTACCCTTACCTAACACCATCTACAAAAATTTACTCAACATGGATCAAAAACCTAAACTTAAGACCTAAAACCATAAAATTCTTAGAAGAAAACATACCACAAAAGCTTCACAACATTAGATTTGGCAATGGTTTCTTGACTATGACACCAAAGACACAGGTGACAAAAGAAAAAATGGACAAACTTATGAAAATTTAAAATTTTATGCATTGAAAAATACTATTCATGGAGTAAAGACAACCCACAGAATGGGAGAAAATATTTGAAAATCATTTACCTGAGAAGG
The DNA here is from genome assembly GCA_004027475.1 of Anoura caudifer. Classification (NCBI taxonomy): domain Eukaryota; kingdom Metazoa; phylum Chordata; class Mammalia; order Chiroptera; family Phyllostomidae; genus Anoura; species Anoura caudifer. Next base: position 123,259 of record PVKU01004326.1, on the reverse strand, counting down.
GATTAATGCCCAGAATATATAGAAAACTCCTAAAACTCAACAAAAAACCCAATTAAAAAATGGGCAAAAGCTGGCTGGTGTGGCTCAGTGGATTGAGTGCTAGACTGCGAACCAAAGGGTCACCGGTTCGATTCCCAGTCAGGGCACACGCCTGGTTGTGGGCCAAGTCCTCAGTAAGGGGCACACGAGAGGCAAACACACATTGATGTTTCTCTCCCTCTTTTCCTCTCTAAAAATAAATTAATAAAAACTTTAAAAATAAATGTGCAAAGGACTTGAATAGGTATTTCTCCAAAGAAGATATAGGAAGAGCCAATACACACATGAAGAGATGCTCAAAATTACTAATCAGCCCTGGCTGGTGTGGCTCAGAGGAGCAAGGGCTGACCTGCAAACCAAAAGGTTGCTGGCTCGATTCCCAGTCAGCGCACATGCCTGGGTTGTGGGCCAGGTCCCCAGTTGGGAGTGTGTGAGAGCCAGCCAATCAATGTATCTCTCCCTCTCTTTCTCTCTCCCTTCCTCTCTCTTTAAACATAAATAAATCTTTAAAAAAAAAAAGTCACTAATCAGCCCTGGCTGGTGTAGCTCAGTGGATTGAGTGCGGGCTTCGAACCAAAGGGTTGCCGGTTTGATTCCCAGCCAGGGCACATGCCTGGGTTGTGGACCAGGTCCTCAGTGGGGGCCACGTGAGAGGCGGCCACACATTGATGTTTCTCTCTCTCTTTTTCCCTCCCTTCCTCTCTCTCTAGAAATAAATAAATAAAATCTTTAAAAAAGGTCACTAATCATTAGGGAAGTGCAAATCAAAAGTCAATGACACAACGTCTTACACCCCAAAATAATACAGAACAAGTAAAGGCAGGGATGTAGAGAAACTGGAACCTGTGTGCCACTGTTGTTGGAAATGTAAAATGGCATAGTTCCTGTGAAAACCAGTGGGGTAGTTCCTCAAAAAATTAAAACTAGGATTACCATAGGATCCGGCAAGTCCACTTCCAGGTGTATATATGTAAAAGAATTGAAAACAGTTTTGAAAAGATATTTGTGTACCCACATTTATAGTGCCATTATTCACAATAGGAAAAAGGGGAAAGGAACCCACTGCCATTGACAGGTGACTGGATACACAGAGGTGATACACTATACACACCATGGAATATTATTCAGACTTAAAAAGGTAGGAAATTCTGACAGATGCTGCAACATGGATGGACCTTAAGGACACTATGCTAAGGGAAATAAACCAGTCACAAAAAGAGAAATACTACGTGATTCCACTTGTATGAGGTATTTGGATTTGTCAATATCATAGAAACAGGAAGTAGGATGGTGGTCTCCAGGGGCTGTGGGGAGGGGGTCCTGGGGGTTATTGTTTGGTAAGTGTAGAATTTCAGATTCACAAGATGAAGAGTTACAAAGATGGATGGTGGTGATGGTTGCACAAGGTGAATGTATTTAATAACACTGAACTGTACACTTAAAAGTGGCTAAGATGGGCCCTGGCTGGTATGGCTCAGTGGACCGAGCACCAGCCTGCGAACCAAAAGGTCACCAATTTGATTCCTGGTCAGGGCACATGCCTGGGTTGTGGGCGGATCCCCAGCTGGGGGCGTGCGAGAGGCAACCAATCAATATTCCTCTGGAACATCAATGTTTCTTTCCCCCTCTTTCTCCTTCTCTTCTCCCCTCTCTAAATGTAAATAAATAACATTAAAACAAAAACAACTCGAAGAATTCCAAATGTTTGGGATGTTTAGCCTCCCATGATAAATTATTTTAAAAAACATTACATGAAGAACTGAAAAAATAACGTGCTTGCTTAACAAATCATTCCGAAAGGTTTATGGTTAACTTCATAGAGTTCACAGAAGGGAGTTTGATGCATGTGAATACGGGACTGCCAGACCGAGGCACAGAGTAAACACAGCTGGGGTCCTCCTGCAAGGTCTCAGCTGATACAGGATCGCTGTGGCTGAGAACACCCAGATAGGGACTTGCAAGCACTTCTGAGGAATAGCAACCTTGCTGGTGACAAGCTTATGATAATAAAGTATGATGTAATTATTTGAAGGAAATGTTCCACCATGCTTCCAGTGACGAGTTTTTAAACAATAAAGCAAAACACCACAAACTGAGAAAGTTAGTCAGTGGACATCACATTAAGACACATCATTTCCCTTTCTACCTGGTTTTGAAACTCAACTTCCCCTTTATTTTAAAACCAGTCTTCCTTTGAAGAAGTGACTAGGCAATGGAGCAATTTACTCTGCTGCTCTAGTAGAGACCCTAATGAACTCCGTGCATCCTAGCTTGCACCGGAGACATAAAAACGTGGAGTGCTGCCGCTGGGAGCGTGGTCCCTGGGTCAGCAGCAACTGCACAGCCTAGGATTCCTCAGAGGCCTGGGCCTCACCCCAGAACTCCTGATTCAGAATCTGTATCTGAATAAGATCTTCGGGCAACTGGAATGCATATGAAGGCTTAGGATGCACTTGTAACAGCAAAATAGCCCACATTTCTCCTTGCTGCTTAGCACAATGGAGACAGTGGTGAGTGGGTGTGCATACTCATGCCTAGGAGGAAGACTTAGGTTCTAGTCTCAGACTTATCACTGAACATACGCTTTGCTTCTCACCTATTACACACCACCAGCCCTGCCTACTTTTCAGGGCTGCTCTAAGGACCAAATGGGACCTCTGCTAACAAACCCATAAGAGTTCTGCGCCAAGGCTGCCTCTGAGGCCTTATCCTGCATTCTGGCCACCATTCTTCATGCTGCACACTGCATTCTAGCCACAGTCTGCAGACAGAGTTCATTTCCACTTCAGGGCCTTTGCGCAAGCTGCCTTCTCTGCCCGGAGTGGACTTCCTTTTGATCTCTGTGTGTCTGGCACCTTCTTCGTTATTCAGATCTTGGCCTATTTCAGTGAGATTCATTGAATTCAGTGAGAACCACCCAAGCCAGTCAAACTCTCCAGGGAGTCACTCTGTTCTAATTCTCTGCACGCCATTTATCACAACGTGAGCAGGGACAGTTCCTGTCTAACTCTGGGTTGGATACTCAGTGCCCTGAGCTGTTCCTGTCACACTAAATGCTCAACACATATTTGTTACATGAATGGCTAGAGAAGGTAAAGACAGTCTGGAAAAAACAAGCTACTACATGAAATATAGAATGCTTTTATTCATAAAATCTTCCTTGCTTTCATGTAGAGACTTCTTTTGAAAATGATAGCAATATTACATCGATTACTCAGACAGCCTATATCACATACGTAAAAATCTCCTGCCTTTTCAGGAAGCAAGAAAAAAGCTGGAATACAGGCTGCTTTTCATCATTTTGTAAGGAAAGATGATTCATTCACTGTTCACATTCCTCCTTCAGGTATCATTCCTCCTTCATGGCGATAGTCTCCACTCATTGGTTTAATTTCATCCATTTCCCTTGAGAAAGTAAAGAGCTTAAAAAAGAAAAGCTGCTTCTGAGGTCACAGTATAGGATATTAATGTCACTCCGCTAACAGAGCCTTGGCCAAAGATGAGCAGATGGCCTGGAGGTGGCTTGGCGAAGCTGCCTGAGATTCAGAAAAGGCTGCATGCAGGTCAGCAGCAGGGAGAACATACTGTGTGAGACCACAGGCTGAGACCTGTGTTGAGGCTCCTTCTGCCACAAAACTGAAACTTGATAATGATTTACTGGTTTAGTTTTGATTCTCAGTGAAGCATGACAGAGATTGGTTTTAAGTCCAACGTTAGAGGTTCCAAAAAGTTTTTACAATTCAGAGACAGATCAGAGAAGGCCACAGCTGTTTTCTTTAATCTATTTACACTCTTTCTACCAAGAAGTTTAAATGAACACTCCTGCCACTACCAGGTCAGTGCTAACTACCATCCCCCAATTACGGGCAGTGATGCCTTTTTATGAATTACCTTTGCCTCCCTTTCCTTAGTCCAGAAAACGCCATAATGGGAAAAGGTGCACCAAGTGAAAGTCACATACTTGCCCACTGTGCAGACTGAACAGAGCGATGGCCCCATCTGCTGATTCCAGTTGAAACAGCAGAGAGTCAGGATGCACGGCAAGTTAGGAGTCCCGCCCCGAGTGCCTGCTGGTGCCCAGGTGACCCACAGCGCTGCTGAGAAAAGTCCATCGTCCTTAGGCACAAAGTGGTATGTGGAGTTCCTGAATATTCTCTCTAAGGTTCTATGTCTTCATTGATTATTTATTTTTCGGTTTTAAATGAGCTGTACAGCTCCAGAAGCAACTAGAGGCGCAATGGTTTTATATCGGATCAAGTGCTGTGAGCCTTCTTCCAAGTCAATCACGTAGTCCCTGAAAAAAGGAGGAAAAAAACGTATGTGGAGAGCTTAGTGGGTGCTCTACCGGGAGAAGTATTTCCCACTGTCAAAATCACACATCACTCACCTCTGCTCATCTGTTTCTGGTTCTACCAGAATGTTTTCTTGTCGCTCTTTCACTCTCAGAAACACGTATGAATCTAGATCTGGTTTGGGAACTGCCAAAAAAAAAAAAATAATGTGATCAGAAAATGCTTAGCTAACAAAATCAGTATGGGAAAAGTTGTTGGGATTAATTGTATCGACCACTGAGGGACCTGTGATGTAAAAGCATTTTGGGTTAGGATGGTTCGAGGAGAGATCTGGCTCCTTCTAGAAACAGCTGCATACTTCCCACCCATGTTTCCCCAGAGCACTGTCACTGAACAAATGACGAGTATTTCAGAGGTGCAGGGAGTTCGCTACACCTCATGGAGTATATAAGAAAGCGGAACCCATGGTCCTGGACAAGGCCGTAACAGCAGCATTTAATGAAGCCTCACATGAGGGGCCCGTTCCTTCAACACTGTGGGGAGAAAGGAGTCGATGTGCACTTTGAAGGACAGAGTAGGATTTAAAGAGGAAGCATGAGCCTGGTGGGTAATGGCAAAGGCCACGGCAGAAATGTGCATGACCTTTTGAGAGGACAGAGTGTATACATCTGGCTAGAAAATATTTCTATATAAAGGAGTAACAGGAGAGAGTATAGTTGGCACTCACTTAATGTTGTTGATAGGTTCTATGACTAAGTGAAATAATGTGTAACAAAACCAATTTTACCATAGGCTAATTGATATAAACAAGAGCTGAGTTCTCATAGCATTTCATCAATGTTATAATGAGAGGACATGGAAAGAAATGTCATTCAAGGACCTGCTATGTTATAAAGACTCAACCGTATAGTGGTAAGTCTTGAATGCCAGACTAAGGGGTCCCTCACTGGTTGATTACAGGTCAAGAAGTTGCTGTCATCCCTCTTACTTTTCAACCACCAGCCAACATTTCGAGCTAAGTGAGTGCCCAAGCTGGGCTGTTCCTCGAAAGGTCTTTGCTTCCTAGTGCTCCATTTGCACCCAGAGATTCCACCAACTGCAGGGGCCAGAACCTATGGATGAACTGCTCTAACAGCCTACTTCAGATTTCATGTTGCCCTCGATCCCCTCATTTATAGAAGGCAGTTCAGGATAACAGGCTCCAAAGTTCTAAGGAGGGTCCCCCTGGCTGCTCCAGGGTTCTGGGCTTGCCAAGGAGACTCCAACTTCAGGGTCAGCTGACCTCACTGGGAAGCTGATTCCAGGAAACCCAGCTTAGACTTCAACATGCCTTCCCCCACCCTGCCAGCAGGGTCTCCAGTGCTCCAGAGGCCTGAGGGGACTCACCGCATCTGGGCTAACCAAGCAAGACTCCAGTTTCACAAGGGCAGGCTGTTCCCTCCTCCCTCCACCCCACTCTAGTTTCCAATTCCAAGAGACTGGCTCTAGTCCTTGTAAGGAATCCAGGACAGCGACACATGTTTTAGGAGGTGTCCACCAGCATCAAGCAGAAGCTCTGGGACAACACTGCTTAGCTCCAGTCCCAGAGATTCAGATGCATGCCCAGCATTAGTCCATGGCTGCTTTAACCAACTAGTTGTTGACAGCAAAGGTTAACGATTAGGTATGTGTTCCTTGCTCCATCCCCAATCTTCTAAGGTGCAGACAAAAGTGGCTGAACCAGATACAAACTGGGCCTTCTGATTCCCTCAGGCAGGTTCACCAAAATGACCAGTCTGGTATGGGTGTGGCTTGCTCCTGGTGTTACAGGCTGCACTATGTCCCCCACCAAATTCATGGTGAAGTCCAGATCCCCTAGTATGTCAGAGTGGGAATGTGTTTGGTATAGGGCCTTAAAAAGGTAATTTAGTTAAAATGAGGTCAGTAGGGTGAGGACTAATCTAATATGACTGGTGGTGTTATAAGAAGAGGAAGGTGCTGGGGTATGTGTGCACAGAGGGGCGGCCATGTGAAGAGGCAGAAAGAGTCGCCATCTGCCAGCCAGGAACAGAGAGCTTGGAAGAAACAGCCCTGCTGGCACCTTGATCGTGGACTCTGGCCTCTGGATCTGTGGGAAAATCAGTGTCTGCTGTGTGAGCCCCCCAGCGTGTGGTACTGATTATCGTAGCCTGGGCCGGCTGAGACATCTGGTGAGCCAGGTCCCCACCCACCCTGTTCTAGCTCTCCACCTGCCACAGGGGTCCGTGCGGTCCCAGCACGGGTAGGACAGGAGATAAACGTCCATGGCTCAGTTGTACTTAACTTCTGGCTTCAGCACACTAAGCTTAGTTTGTGAACAATGCGGTCCCCAGTCCCTGGAGCGTTATTGAATTTGGCTTGGCAGTTATGTCTGACAAAGGTCCTGCTCAGACATGGCAAGCTGTGAAAGACAGAGAGATGCGGACTTTAACCTAAATGCAGGGGGGTCCCCAATTAGCTGATACAAGGGTAGGAGCCATTACTGTGAGTCCCTCCCCTCAGCTCGGCAGAATTTGAGGGGCACTGTGTGAAGGCGGGGAGAGGCGGAGGCGCTGGCTCTGCTCTACCTCCCCAGCTGCCTCCCCCCTTTCCTCACTCAGTCCTGCTCTCCCATTATAAGGAGAAATGCCTCATCACGAAAAGATGAGGAGCCTTTACTATGGGTAACGAGGAATCACTGAAGGTTTCTTTAGCTTCCTTTAAGTCCTCCTTGGTAGCCAGAGAGTCTTGTCCTCCTCAGTCCCTGTGAGGACAAGTCTGCTAGCTCTTTGAGAGCAGAGAACGTGTACCCTCAGTGCTCAGAGGAGCCCAGTGCCGTGCAGACGCCCGCCAGAAGGAACACACGACTGAAGGCAAGAATGAGCCCATGTTTGTAACACCGGTCACAAGAACGTCAGCCTAACCTGAAGAACACTTGGCTACCCTTATACCTGCTCTAAATGATCTTTTGTTTTTAACTCAACCCTTCTTCTCTTTTTCTTTCCTGTTTATCTACACACTTATTTTTCCATGTTTGAGAGAAAAAGAGTAAAGGTAAAGATCTTATTCTAAAGCATCTGAAGATACTTGGAAAGTGATACTCGAGGTGACCGAAAAGAGAGTGTTCTTACCTGACCTCAAGAGGTCTACTTTCTGTAAATTAGGAGGCATGTGCTTTAAGGCAACATTCTTTAGATAGGTCTCTGTGTTAGCCATGTACCTGAAATACACAAATTAAAATCACCATGACAACCCAGCTGGTGGAAGCCACCAGATCTATCAGACAGACAACAATGGCTCTGAGATCGGCTTCGTGGATATAACCAGCAAAACTCATGCTCACCAGCCAGGCAGAGAAAGGCAGGTCCCACACTCCCTGCTTACTCACTCTCTGGCAAAGGCAAGCTCTGCTGGAGAAAGGATGGAAGGCTCCTCCTCATGGCGTGTTTTCTCCTTTTCAAGGACATGAGGGAAAAACTTCTCTATCTGTGAGGATAAATAAAAATCATCATGAAAACATCTGTCAAGAGTTAAGTGTCAAACATACCACTTTTCTGAAATAGAGGGAGGTTAGTATAGAAATTGACTTCAACAATGGCAAGTCTTTGTGGTCAAGACTGTTTTTAATAATAAGACCTATACTCTGGACTTCAAGAAAACAGGTTTCAAACAATGCAGAGGAAAGATAATGGCTCTAAAAAGAACGACACCCTTCTGTAAAAGATGGTCTAAAGCTCTGGCCAGTAGGTCTCAGTTGGTTGGAGTGTCATCCTGTAAATCAAAAGGTTGCAGGTTTGATTCCAAGTCAGGGCACATGCCTAGATTGTGGGTTAGGTCCCCAGTCGGGGGTGTGTGGGAGAGGCAACCGATCCGTGTTTCTCTCTAACATCAGTGTTTCTCTGCCTCCCTTTCTCCCTCCCTTCCCCCCTCTCTAAAATCAATAAGCCTGTCCTTGGGTGAGGATAAGAAAAAAAGATAATCTGAATACAACTGTAAGTGATATTTAAGAGGAAGAGAAGGGGATATTACTTAACATATTTGTGTAATTGCACAGGGTATTTTATGAGATGAAACACACCCAGAAGCTGGAAAGATGCGTACAGAATACAGAAGCAGACAGAAGAGTGACACTTATAAGAATATAAACAGCAAGGATAAAGCCCACAATGAGGTGAGGCTTATAAAAAAATGCTAAGAACTGCCAGGAAAAAAAAGACAAAAGATGTGTGGCCAGGAACCTGGAAGGGATCAGTCTGCTGCTTGAAAGCAATGATGTTCTGGTTACCTCTGTCAAGGAAACGCTCCTTCTAACCAGGGAAAAGACAATGGTCAGAAACAGCTGAAGGCCATGATAAAGGAGCAGTTATTTTATTTAAAGGAGTGTAAGACTTTTAGCTCGGATCAGTTATGTTCCAGGATAAATTAAACTAACATTTATATGGGCTTTATATAGACAAAGTACTTTCTCTTATCATATGTAAATTGCTACTACTACTTTTTCACTTATTAAAAATATATGTAGTTTCCTAATCTCAGAAGAATTAGTTCAAAAGAAGTATGAAAGATCAGAGTTAGGCAAACTTCCCAATTTTAAAAAATACAGCAGGTAGAGAGTCTTCAAGTACAGATAGTGTCCTTAACATTGACATGTGGCATTATATTAGAACAGATAATTTAAAAGACGGTTTGTGAATTCAAAGAACAGTAAGTAGTAAACACGAAGAGGTTTTATCCAGAAAAGCGAGAGGCCTGGTAGTGCAGGGTGGAGTGAAGAGGTGCACTGTGCATGTCAGTACTTTCAGGACATGATGATGTCTTTGTGACACCTTTGGGCACAAGCTGTAAACTGGGGCAGGGTAACAGTGTGGAGTGGGAGACTCACGGACAGTTAAACGAAGACTACGGACTCAACGGAGGGCTGTCAGTCTGCAGGGAAGCCTGTGGTGGAATGTTCTGTCAATGGCCCTGTCCCATGAAGGAATCAGAGAAGACCCTTGGTGACACACGTATCAGATTTGCTGGTGACATAAAGTATTAAGAGATGACTAATACATTAGGTGACAAGATCAGGATCCAGAAACCAAGGAGATGGCCAAATTTAATAAAATAAAGCTGAAGAGGGATAAGCATCAAGCCCTACACTCAGGAGTCAAAAATCCAGCCATACAAACACCAGATGGTGACAGGATGGGGCAATGGCAACTTAAACATTTCAGATAAGGCTCAAGTGAACAATGAGCACAGGATGAGCTCAGTGTGACGTGCCTGTCAAACATGCCAATGTAATACTAGGTAGCATCACTACCATTTTAATGACCAGAATATGGGAAGTGATCATCCTGCTTTAGCAGACATGACCAAACTACAACTGGAACAGTGGATTCAGCTGAGGTGGTATAATTAAAGACTAGTATCAACAAACTAGAACTTTGTAGGAAAGAGACCAGGAGAGTAAATGGAAATAAATGGTTGAAATGTTCAGCTGAGAGGATTTCAATAAGACTCATGAGCTGTCTTTAGATACCTAAAGCATTCTCACATAGGAGAATATAATACATTGTTTTTGTAATACAATGTAATACAATGTTTTGTAATACTAAGGGGACAAGCAGAGCTAATGAGAAGAAGCTTAAAGGAAGTAAGAACTTTCCAGGGTTAAAATAGGTATCGCACAAAATAAGAATGATTTGCAATTTCATTTTTATAAGTTAAAGCTACAAGTCAAGTCAGCACTGCAATGCTTTAACACCAGGGGGCACCATTCACAGCAAATAAATAGGTTAAAAATGTCTGTCCCCAAGAGTGTGCCATGTTCCATCTATGCTTCTCCAGAACAATCTCTTGCCCTCCTTACTCTTTAGCTCCCCTGATATTGGGCCTCAGCAGCATCTTCAGGGCCTGGACTCTCCCAGGCCCCAGCCCAACTTCTTCCTGAGATGCTCAGTCTGCGTTATACACTATACTGCCTTAATGCCTACAGGTATCTTTATCACTTCTATCTCTAGTAAAAGCCATAAAAATTCAGCTGGTTTAACCACCAGCTGTTGTGTATATATAGATGTGTGGCTGATGAATACCCTCCAGGTAACATTATGTAGATTAGGAAGGAAACAATTTGCATATCTAGAGATATATCCTTCGCTTTCGTCAAACCTTCATGAGCCGACACCGCAGGTAGCTGCTGAGGACATAGCGGATCCTCTCCATCTCCATCCGATGGACACTGATCTTCAGGTCCCCCTTCTTTGCTCTCCTGAGATTTTCTTCCTGTTGAAAGGGACGATAGTTTATAAAAAACATGATACGCAGAGACAAAGAACCTTCTTTGTTTAATCTACATGCAGCCCACAGGACCACCACCACTAGCAATGCTGAGGACTCAAGCATTACATTTAGGTCAAAGGAGAAGAAAACACTCATAAGAGTTCTCATTTTCTTTTAATTCCTTAGTTACACAAATAATATATGACTACAGTCTCATCACATAAAGTTCAAACAACACTCATTTATAGGCACACCTTGCCTATATTGTGGGCTTTGTTCCAGACACCGCAATAAAGCGAGTCACCATCTTTTTGCTGGTGGAAAGATCTTGCCTTCAATTTGTAAAAAAGCCCACGAAGTGCACTGTGAAACGCAACAAGGTACAATGAAACAAGTGACTGCGCTTCTAGAAAATAACTATTTAAATAGAATCTGAAGTGACCGGTCAGAAGGGCCCACGAGAGCTCCAACCCAGTGGTGAAGGAGATAACACAGCAGACAGAAGAAATGTCCAAAGGGTCTTAAGAATAGTGTTAAGACACGGGTGGGAAAACTGTAAAATATCAATGTTTTAAAGCTACTCTGAGGCTGATAATGACTCGAGCCAAGCTCATCTAACGCCAGAGCCACAAAACCGGGGCCAGGCAGGTAAGATATATAGAAGGGTGAGCAGTTAGGGACTATGGGGAACAGAGAACACACTGGAAGGGGAGGCCCTAACCTCGCTTAGGTCAGCTGTTGTCGTGTAAACACATGGGGTTGGAGGTGACGGGTGTTGAGACTTTCCACGGGAAGACGATATCCTGATATTCCCAGGGACTCTCATGCTCAGTATGTGTATGTAGGTAACTAATTCAATATTTAAAAAAACTAAGCTGAGTCAAACAAAATACATTTGCCAACGGACCTCTCACTACACTGACAAACCCTTTTAATGCTCTCTTCCTTGGTGCCCCTGGGATAAGCAACTCTTACCATGTGATCCAGCTGTTCCATGACACATTCTACAATTTCAGGTTTGCTTTCCAGCAGGTCAGGGGCAAACTTTTCATTCATCCAAGCCTAAAAAAAAATGCAAAAAAAAAAAAAAATTACACACACGCGCATACCACTCACAATGTAGCAAAAAACCTTGTAAGTCAGTGCATACCTCATACCTCATGAAAATCACAGCCATCTCCAGTATTTCCGACTAGTAGGCAGTTGTCCTGCTAGTCGGAAATACTGGAGATGTGTTGAAGGCAAGCTGTTTTAATAACAGCTTCCCATTTCTTTTAGTATAAAATTGTGTTTACAACCTTACATTTAACCAACATTACAAAAAAAATCACTGTTCATTTCAAAAATGTCAGTATACCTGTTGCTGAGAGTACCACCACCTGGTGTTCAAACAGTACCTTTCACTAAGTAGCACCAACACATTTCCTTCATCTGCTATTATTCCCCACCAGGGGGTACCGACACCTTCCTATCTGGGGAGATGAAGTAACACTTACATAAATCTCTCCATTCCCGAAGCTCAGAGCACTTTACAAATACTTTCTCACTCATCATTATAATATCTGAGAAGAAATGAATAGAGTTATCCTCATCTTGTTGGTGAGAAAACACAAATTAAGTTATTTACTAACTGCCCAAAAGTATAAAGAAGTGGATATTTGTCTATTAAACAGTTTTGGAACAAGAGTTTTAAATCCCTAATTTACAACTCAAGCCCAGATGCTTCATACATTTCAGAAATTACCAAGGCTTAGAAAACTGAAATAGCCACAGGTGATTGAGGAAAGGTATACCTATCTTTAAATTACAGGAAATTTAGTTTTAGCATAGCTCAGAATTACACGCCAGTTAGGCTCAATTTATTCCTCTGACATCCTTGAGTCTCTGCTTCTCCAAATATCACCATCACAACACATTATCAAATACTAGGTATTGCTACTGCCACAAATGTTTTCAAGTGCTCAAGCTTCTTTATTAGTGTTACAGAAGTTAACCAGAAAGAAAATCTGTGTTTTCAGAAGCATAATGAATGAGAAAAGAGCAAACTGTCATAGAGAACTTATAAAGCAGTTTTTCTTTTTAACCCATTTTATTAAATATTAATACCTACAAAAATAATAACATACAAATAAACATGAAGAATAGTGATACAAATACCTGTGTACATATAACTTCCTTAACAAATATTATCATTATTTTAAAAGTCTCTGTTCCTCCCTCCTCAGGGGTACTCATTAGCCTGAATTTAGTGTTTAGTATTCCGTACAGTTTCACTACACTTGTTTCTATCTCTACATAGTACTTTCCAACCTTCGCATGACAGAGCATTTAAAGAAAATGATAGCCGTTGTATGGTGCACCGGGGTAAAGTGAGTAGATTGCAGGGGGGAGAGTTCTTATTTACAGTGCATTATGAAATTTAATGAAATATAAAACAGGAGAAAACATTAGTATAAAACTTTAAAATAATTTCAAGATGTGTGTTGAGGAACTTATGTTTAATTGATGTTTTGTTTTGTTTTTAAATAATCAGGTTCTTTGTTTAAAGTATCTACATCTTGTTCCTAATCAAACATTTTAATGACAATCTGTTCAACATGTTATAGACTAAGCTGTGTCTCCCTCCACCCTGCACTCAAATGTCGAAGTCCTAACTCCCAGCACCTTAGAATATGACTGTACTTGAGACTGGGTCTTTAAAGAGGTGATTAAGTTAAAATGAGGTCTTTTAGGTGGACCCAGACCCAATATGGCTGGTGTCCTTTTAATAGGGGTAAATCTGAACATGGACGCACAGAGGCAAGACTGTGTGAAGAAGCAGGGAGCAGACAACCATCTACATGCCCAGGAGACAGGCTGGAGAAGAAAGCAACTGTGCCAGCACTTTGATTTTAGACTTCCAGCCTCCAGTTGAGAAAATAAATCTGTTCTTTAAGCCCCCAGGCTGTGGTAGTTTGATGTGCAGCCTTAGCAAACTAACACAATCATTAAAATCAGAAACTATGCATTGTAGGTAATACCTTTGAAGTCATTTTTTTTACAGACATTCAAGAATGCCCAGGTATACTCCTGTAGCTGTGTTTATCGGTGGTCCTTGTCAGGTTGCTCCTTAGGCCATGCTCTGCGGCCTGAGTCTGCCAACTGCGACAGCTACCCAGGTGGCGGACCAACTCCTTGGCTGCACTGGGGGGTACTGCAAGAGAGCAGCAGGCACGAGGTGTAACTCCTGCTCACCCATTGCCAAGCTGAGGCTGTGCTGTCACATGCAACTGTCAGACGCAACTGTCCTTGGGCTGCCTTCCAAGAAGCCCTGATGACACACAGGAGGCAACCAGCCTGGGGGCTCTGTGCCCCAGGGGCGAAGGGTCCACATCACTGAGGCATCTGCAGCACATGGGCGGTGGGGGTGGGGGCGGAGGGGGGCACACCATCCAAGCTTGCAAGCTATTCCTTCAACAATAGTGTTGCAAGTGTTTGACTTTTATGTAAGTAGTTTCTTCAGCAACTTATTTTTGTTGTTCTACATTATGCTCCTAACAGTTATCCATGCTGTTGCATGAGCTATCTTTTATTCATTCTGCTGTTGTTTTTTTCTCATTGTGTGTATATGCCATAATTTCTTATCCATTCTTATGGTGAAGGACATCTGGGTCAATTCTATGAACATTTTGTGTATGTCTCCTAGAGTACACATGAATGTTTCTCTAGGGCACAGGTGGCAAACATGAGGCTGGCCTTCTTCCACCTTGTTTTATCTGGCCCAGCACCTTATTTCTACTGCTAAGGAGTAGTTACATTTATACAGTCCTAAAATTACACTCGGCCCTTTGAAGGCAATGCGAGGCTGATGTGGCCCCTGGCGAAAATGAGTTTGATACCCCTGCTCTAGGGCATTCACTGAGGAGTAGAATGACTGGTTAACAAGATATATGTGCCTTCAACTTAAGTAGACAATAAATTATTTCCAAAATGATTGGATCAATTTACATGCTCCTTGTAGTATATGTGTGCAAACTGCTCTAGATCCTTCCCAATACTTTATATTGTTCACTTTTTTCATTTCTGTCAATCTGATGGGTACAAGTGATATTTCATTGGGGTTTAAATTTTCATTTTCTTGTTTACTAAAAAGGTTGAACACCTTTTTATGTAATTGTTTGGCATCCTGGTTTCTGCTTCTAGGAGATGCCTGTTAGGACTTCAGTTTTCTACCAGTCAGCGTGTAAAGTTTATTTATGTATTGTGGATACTAATCTTTTGTCATTTATATATGTTGCAAATATTTTCTCCCAGTTTTGTGGCATGTCTTTTTACTCTCATTGAGGCGTAAAAACAGAATATCAGTTTTTTTCCATTATACTTTGTGCTTTTTGATTTTTGGTTAATGAATCCTCTCCTAATAAAACAGTAGCTCTGAAATGGGTCCACAAACCAGGTAGGCAGATTTCAGGATGTCTGTGAACCTTCTGAAATTATATGCAAAATTCTACTGAGTATTTACATGTATTATTTTGGGAAGAAGGGCCAGAGTTCTCCCCAGATTTTCAGAAAGGTCTGTGATATAAAACAAATTAGGAATCACTGCTATTGCCCTGGATGGGTAGCTCAGTTGGTTAGAACGTCGTCCTGATAGGCCAAGGTTGTGGCTTTGATCCCCAGTCAGGACACATACAAGAATCAACCAATGAATGCACAGATAAGTGGAACAACAAATCAATGTCTCTCTCTCTGCCTTCCTATTATCTGTCCAAAATCAATCAATAAATTTTTTTAAAAAAAGAATCACTACTATAAACTTAGGATTAACATATAAGATATAATTTTAAAATTATGGGTCCTTTGGTTTTGTCTCTCAGGATGGCATGTATGGTAGGAAAGAATGAAGAACACTAAAGTAACACACATAAATGAGTTCTTGAAAGGGACAGATAAAGAAAGGCAGTAGACAAAAATTAATGCAGCAGGTGTAGTAGATTAAGAGCACGCATTTTGAATTAAGAGAGAGATCTGGCTCATATCCTGGCTCTGCTGCCATCGTGTGACCTTGGGCAAGTTAATTTACATCTCTAAGCTTCAGTTTCCTCATCTGTACAATGGAGATAACAATAATACCTGCCTAATTGGTTGTTTTAAGAATTATTACTACTCACAGCTAACATTCAGTGAGTGCTTTTCACGTGTCAGATAATATGCTGAGCACTGTATGTGTGTACTACTTCATTTAATCCTCACAACTCTCTGAGGTAGCACTATTAACTCCATTGTACAGTGAAGAAAGTGCTGGAGACAAGCTATATAACTTGCCTAAGGGTCACAGAACGGACTAGTGGAATGGAGGGATTTAAATACAGATAGTCTAAGCTCCTAACTGCCACAGCCTGGCAAGACAGTAATTGTAAGTAACAGTTAGTTACTGGCACACAGGAAAAACTCCAACCATAGCTACTATGACTAAAAGGAGAAGGAGCTTAGAAATGATTTTAGATAAGCACTGAAAATACAGAGAACAGCTGAAAAAAGAAAGTATCAGGGGGGACTCCCCCAAAACCCAGAATTTATTTATAAAAAATTGTCTATTTATTCTTACATGTTTAAACTTCAGTAACCTTCAAAGTACTCTCCCTTTGGTGCAACACATCTATCAAGACTCCTTTTAGTGCTTCTGCTGTTTTTTGTTTCACCTCTTCCATATCGACAAAAAGTTTCCCTTTGAGGACTTTTTTTCACCCAGGGAAACAAAAAAAAGTCACTCAGGAGATCAAGTGAATAGTGAGGGTGGGGTATGGAGGTCACACAATTTTTAGTCAAAAACTGCTGTACACCAGTGCAGTGTGGGTAAATCACCCATCATAAAATAGGCAAACACCCATCATAAAATAGGCAAACACACTGAAAGTGTCTTTAAAAAAATAATTCACTGAAGCAGAATTCAGCCTCTCACAACATCACCAGCTGGCACACTGATACAGATGGGTTCCTAGAACACTCACCTAGATGGGGAAGCCTGTAATACAAGGAGCCCTCCCTCCAGAAGATAATTCCAGGGTTTTTTTGTTTTTTTTTTTTGCCCCCCCATCTATGGGAAGAAAAAGAAGAATTAAAACTAGTTTTCTTCAAAAAAAAAAAAAAGGTGTTTCAGCACTTTCTTGCTAACCCAGGCATTCCACAGGGAACCAGCAAATGTTTCAAGGGACTAAGGCATAAAACTTACAAGTTACCACAACACTTCTATAGTCTGTGCAAATACCAAGTTGCAAATCCTTGCTCTGTGTACTGTTCTGGTAGGTGTACCCAAAGCTGTCCCTTACTGGCCTCACTTGAGGATTTTGTGTTGGACACGATGAGGTCTCTAACAGAGACTGGCCTTCTACTTTTTTATTACTGTATAGACAATAAGATCTCTCTTCTCTTGAAATAAGCCTTGAATTCCACCTCTTCCTTTTCTGATTCCTAACATCTGCAAAGCTGGACTGAAAAGGAAAAAAAAGGCTAAGATTGGAGCAAGGGGATTCTGTCTGGGAAACTTACCTGCTCTAGCCTTTCAATGAGCTCTGCAGGAGTTAGGACCACCTCCTCACTACCCCCATCAGAGTCCTGTCCCATGAGATCCAGTTCCTCTGTCATCTTCTCTGAAACCTGGTACCTGTTAAGAAAAGAAGAACTAATGCTTCTGCGTGTTTTCCATTTATTTGCAAGAATAGGTAACTACATATCTACAACTGGGGTTGTAGAAGCTCATTGGCAGTGGCTAGAGAATTCATAAAGGTTGATTTTCAACTTTTTGCCTCTTCCTTTACACCTTAGATCAGGTATCATTTTCCCAAAGAGGAGGCCCCTTGTTTCTGGAATTGAGCACCTATCATACCATGCAATAATTATTTGACTTCCCGGTAGGAGGTTCTGTCCTCAGTGGCTGTGTTCATTTCAGTTCGAATATGAATCACGCATCCTCTCTGTGCCTGCCACTTCTAAGTACCGGGAACATAATAACCTATGTTGTCCCAGCGCTTAGCACAGTTCTTAACTCATAGCAGGCACTTAAAATTGTTGGGAGAACGAATCAATGCCTAATTTCCTAGGGTCGCAAGGCCCAGAGACATCAGACCACTGATCCTAAAGGCTTTTAAGAAGGTGGGTGGTGAGGACGAGGGGAAGTCCCCAGAGCCTTAGAGAAACTGACAGGATATTTCTCTCGTCCCTGTCCTCTCTCGGTGCCACGAGCACAGGGTAACCCCCTCCTACAATACACACACAGGCACACACAAAATACCGGAGGTCCCACTCGGATGCTCACCTGGCACCCGGGAGGCAGAGAGGCCCTACGAGGTAGCAGGCGGCTAGGACGGGAAGGTCGTGGGAAGGAGCCCGGGCTCTTCCAAGTAGTACCTGGCAGCGGAACACTATTTTCTAGGCCTTTACAACCCACCAGACCCTACACTTCCCAGCTCCCGCGCTCCTCTTAGAAACGTCCGACCCGAGAATAACGTCACCGCGCACGGGGGCGCTGACCAATCACGGCCAGGTGGCTCTCTAGCCCCGCCCAAAGAGGGTGGGGACTTGCATCTCGCGGCTGTTACCCCCAACCTCCTCTGAGAAGGCGGTGGGAAGCCAGTCAGGCATAGCCCCGCCCACCTCGGCAGACATCCCAGGTGTGAGGTCCCGGCTGGCACCACCCAAGGATGGTCGGGAGGGGGCGCCTCGCCACCGCGGCTGGGGAGACGCAACAGTTTCTGCCTTCCCGACACTGGAGCGTAATCACCCGGGGATGTCCTTGCCCGTAGTGGGGTCCACAGAGAAATGGACTCTGTTAAGACGAGGCCACTTCATCTCTTGGGTCTTCTCCACCCACCGCTTTTATGTCCTCTGGTTCCTTCCTCTTTGCCGGGGCTTCAGCAATTGGCTGCTATTTTCAGGCCTGGGAACCCGTGAGAAATGCAGATTCTCGGGTCCCACCCGGACCTGCTGAGTCAGAAACTCTGGGGCTGGTGGTTCAACAGACTCTCAAGGGGAGACTCTGATGCAGGGGAGTTGGAGAACCACTGGTTTAGGGAATGCTTCTATCTCAACTGCTTGACGCTCCAGGTTGTTTGGACATTCGCTGCTTATGCCTTATACCTTATACCGTTAACGTAGGGCAAAAATGTGTGTGTGTGTGTGTGTGTGTGTACTTCTCTTTGTGTGATGTCAGTCTTTTTTTTCCCCCTTGAATTGCGGATGCTTTTTTGTCTGCTCTATGTTTTCTGTGCAAAGTGTCACTTCTGGCTTCCATAGAAATGTGTCTTTTCCACCAATCTGAAGACTCTTCTTTGTGATGTTTCCTATGCCATATTGATTAGGAAATAAAAGTTTGGCTAATTGACAGGTTGATAGTCCCTGCCTGATTGCAGTCATGTTATAAAAATAATTACAGCTCTGGATGGTGTGGCTCAGTGGATTAAGTTTGATTCCCAGTCAGGGCACATGCCTGGGTTGCAGGCCAAGTCACCAGTAGGGGGCATGCGAGAGGCAACCACACATTGATATTTCTCTCCCTCTCTTTCTCCCACCCTTCCACTCTCTCTAAAAAGTAATAATAAATAAAATATTAAAAAAATAATTACATTAGAATATGTGGAGTGGGAGAGTGGACATATTTACAAAGGGCTACGGAAGCTGAGGGACTGCAAAGATGGATTCCAAAAGGAATGGACATTTGAGTTGCGCCTTGCAGAATGAGTTTTGTTAGTGACAGAGAGATGGCCTTTTCCAGGTCTCTTTCAACTATGGGTTTCAGTGGTTCGGTAATCCAGTGGTTTTTAGTTGTGGCAGATTTCATTCCCAAAGATAGCTGCTGTAATATAGATCCTACCCTACCTCCCCTTCTTACAACAGGATACTGACACTTCTCCATCAAGAGGTGGTGGGGGTGGGGCAGCCTGTGTTCTCTCTCACCTCTTAAATCTGAGACCTTTGTAACTGCCTCCACCAAGAAAATGTGGCTAAAGTGATGATGCTGTATGATTTCCCTTTTCCTTTTGTCATAAAAGGTGGTGCAGCTTCCACTTTGCTCTTCCCTGGGCCATGTCCCTGGGAAGCAATGAGCTGGTATGTAGGAAGTCTGGCTACCCTGCAGCTGCCATGCTGAAGGGTCCACGTGGAAAGGTCAGATAGAGATAGGGAGCAATGTCTGAGGAACCCCAGCAGCCCCAGCTGTTCTGTCCCACAGGTGTCTGAATTGAGTGGGCCTTCAGATGATTCCAGCTCAGGCTTTGAGTAATCCCAGTGAACATGAAGTAGAGCTATCCCTGCAGAACTCTACCCAGGCTGCAGATTAGTGAGCAAAATATTGTTTTAAGCCCCTGAGTTTAGGGTGGTTTGTTATGCAGCATTAGGAGACTAGAATATTAGATCACTGGACTATGTTTGAGCGCAGTCCCATTCTTCTATAATTCTCATTACTACCTAGCTTTTCAATGGTCTTTATTAATATTCCTTAAGTTGTATAGATTTGCATCCAAGCACCAATAACTTCTCCAAACGATTACCAAATAGTTTACTTACTCAGAAACTTCCCTTCTCTGGAGCCAACTGCAGTCTCCCACTGCAACTCCCTTGGGAAGGTGGAGTCCATCTTTTGCTTCCTTACTTAATAGATGTGTGACCTTAAACAAGTCACTTCTCTGGGCTTCAGTTGCACTACCTGTTAATTGAGAACAACGTGTGTCTCCCTGAAGACAAAGGGCTAGAACAAAAATTGGGGAAGGGGCTTTCACTTCGAAGGTCTTTGATTTCAACTAACACTCATCAGACAAAACCACTTCAGAGTAAAATGAGTTTGCAGAGAAAGATTTCTGCTATGTAAAGAAGCAGAATTTAAGGAGATGTCTTGAAAGAGTGTATTGAGTTTGCTGGAGGAAGCAGCACAAACTTGTGGAGAAATGGTAACATGGCATTATGAGGTTTGGAAACGTGGGAGTAAAGACAGGTTGTAGTTACACTGTTAGAATGAACAGAAAAATCAGGAACACCTGATTAATGCGCACCCATAGTTAAAAAGTTTTAAAAATAACTAAATAACTGCCCTGGTGGGGTGGCTGAGTTGGCTGGAACATCTTTCTGTGCACCAAAGGGTGGTGGGGTTCGATTCCCAGTCAGGGCACATACCTAGGTTGCAGGTTTGATCCCCAGTCAGGTGTGTTTGGGAGGCAGCTGATTGATGTTCCTCTCTCTCTCTCACCCTCCCCCCTCTCTCTTTCTCTGAAATCCATAAACATATCCTCAGGTGAGGATTTTAAAAAGTTATGCTAACATGGATTCAGACAAGTTAAAGATAAAAGAACTAACATAGCAAGAGGAAAAGGCTACTGCCTAAAGCTGAAGAGGACACAGAAAGTAGAAACCTAGGAAACTGAAAAAAGTGAAAAGTCAGTGCAACTTCCAGATATTGCTCAGTGAAGAAATTAAGTGCAGTTCAAGTCGCAGCTAAAATATTTGTGGATAGCTATAGAAGTATGCATTAATAAGCATGAAACTAATTCTCTTCAGTCAACAAGGAGAAAAGATAAAATATACATATCCACACAATATTGTGAGCTCTTTTTGCAGCAGGATGCTTTTGAAATACAAGGTAATATCATCAGTATTGTTTTCATATCATCACTGCCCTTGCTCATTTGGCCAACAGCTGTTTCTCACTGTTCCCTTCATTTGAATGTCATCACATTTTTGGTCTCACCATCCTAAGAACCAAAGCATTAAGTTTTGGGGAGTTTACAATTTAAGCAAAGTTTAACCCCCAGGTGTTCTGAATAAATGAAGATTTGGAGTAAAGATAGGAAAGTAAGAGGGCCACTTGGATTTTTAAAGAAGGCAGAAAAGTACTCTTAGAATATTTTCTTTTAGCCTCACAAGGAATCTATTGACTGGTGAGTGAGGTAGCAAGTATTTTTCTGGCCCATGGTAAAACCTCTTCCCTGCTTGCATGGCAGATGCTGAAAAACTCCGGAGGCCAGGGCCAGGCTTGGATCTCCCTGACAGGGGTAGAGTCTGGGCTGTTCATGACATTCCTGATTCCTTTCCCCCCATAAACTTTAGCTCCTTGTCCCGTCCTCAAATCCCATCTTGATTTCAAGCACTTTAAATTCACCCACATAAGTCCCCAGTAAAGAGGTAAACTTTTCAAGTTGAAGTTTTGATATCACAATTTCAAGAGTTTTAACAGATACAGATGAAATGTATGGATTTGTAATATTGTTTAACTGAAAGAAAAGCATGTCTAAAGCGTTGATGCTGTGTTCTCTATAGTCCCCACCTGCTCCTTTATGGGACAGGGTATGACACTCCTCCCCTTCATTTGGTTGTCATGTGTTCCCAGTTTCTGGCGCTGATGCATAAACCCCAGCCCCACCTCCGTATTTCAGCTTCTCATGGTTAATAGGAGGATGCTTTTTTTCTTTTTCCCTCTCATGGCTACAGAATCAGTGTTAGGAATGACAGAAAAAGGGTCAGTTTGCCATGGAGGGGTACTCCTATCTTCTGAAAAGAAAGCTGATCGGGACATCTGGCTTCAAATTGAGTTCTAACAAAGACTTCCTAGGCCCAAACGAAGACCTGTAGATGCTGTCTCTCCTCTTTGCCTCAACTTCGTCAATATGGAGGCAAGAGGGATTGAGACCTGCCAAAGGCTGCTGCCTTCTCAAGCAAAGAGTTAGATGATATTCTCTCATTCTGGTGTTACTGTTTTACCCCCCTGAGATTTTCCTTGGTAGAGAGTAAACAGAATACCTGTAGGCCAGCACCTTATTGCCCTCAGGCTTGGACAGCTGCACTGGAGAGAAGGCTGTTGGAGGCCGGAGTCAAGTCCCTTGAGAGAGGCAGGGAGGCCATGGGAAGCTGGTGTGATGTCAGTGACTCTGAAAACAGTGCTGCTGATATTCTTGCAATTTAGGGTCTCCTCCCTTAACACTTGGCTCCAGTCGTGTTGAACTACTTAAGGAGATGAGGTGTTTTGTCTCCTTTCTTTGCACATGCTATTCCCTCTTTCTAGGCTTCTCTCATTCCCTTGAACTGCCTGCTGGACTCCTAGGCATCCTTTAAGACTCAGCAAAGTAACTCTTTCTCTGTGAAACGGTCCCTAATATACTGCCCCTTAGTTAGGTCACCTGTATACCCTATACTCTTCTGAGAAAACATTTATCATGCTACGTTGCAGTTTTGACATGCCTATTTCGCCTATTAGATTATGAATTCCTTGAAGGTGGCCCCCAAATCTATCGCAGGACTGATCATTCATGCACACATTTCTTTCTTCACCGAACAAGCACTTCTTGAGCACCTAGTGATTTTTGCGTATCTCCTGCCAGGCCCTTGTAGGTGCTGAGGATAAAGCAGTGAACAGGAAACACAGACCCTGTGCTGGGAGACGGACGGTAAGCAAATAACAGTTCTTCGTCAGGCGGTGAGAAAGTAAAGCTGGGTAACAGAATATTGAGGTTGGGACAGGCAACTTAGTCCATTTGGGCTGCTGTAACAAAATGCCATAGACTAGGTGACTTACAAAGGACAGAAATTTATTCCTCACTGTTCTGGAGGCTGGGACGTCCAAGATCATGGTGCTGACAGAGTCAGTGCCTGGTGAGGGCACACCAGGTGGCGGTCTTCCCACTTTACCATCACATGAGGGACAGGGCAGGAGAGTTTTGGGGGCCACTTTTATAAGGGCACTAATCGCATTCCTGAGGGCCCTGCCCTCGTGAACTAATCACTTCCCAAAGGCCTCCCACCTCCTAATGCCATTATCTTGGGGGTTAGGATTTTGATACTATATGGATTTGGGGGAAACACAAACATTTGTCCTCCATGAAGAGGTGACATGTGACGCAGTTTGCAGGAATACTGAGGAAGTTCCCGGAGCGGTGGATGTAAAACACTGAGGAGGAACAAAACGGTGTTGTCGTTTGCTCGTCGCAGAATATACGGCCACGAATTTTGCTTTTTTAAAAAAGTGAATTTGTCTTCTGAAATCTATGGCTGCTACAGCATTTAACAAGTTAAGTAGAACAATTTTCCTAATGATTTTTCTGGATAAGAGTCAAACAGAAATGTGACCTTTCCATCAAGTTTATGTGCCTGTATTTCATGGGCATCTGATGAAAAGCTCATGTCTAATTTCTGGGCAGGTCTTCATGTTTATTAGGGTCCATGTAATTTACTCTAGGGAACTGTCTCTAGGTCTAAATGAAAACCAGGCCAAACTGGGTATTTCTAAATGCTTACAGCTTAGGGCAATGCTCTCTTTTGTTTTTAAATACATAGCCATAGGAAAAGGTTTGATTACAATCATAGGGAAAAGATAAAGGGCAGTCTTGCCCAAGAGTGCACCATGTATGAAAATTCTACCCATGGTTTTTCATTTAACGTCTTACCTTTCTTTGTGTTAATGGATCATAGATATGTCACCATTTTGAGAATGTCACATAACTAATGAAACAGGTCACTCCATTTCGGACTGAAGATTATTGAAATAGTTTTTCCATGTAGGGACAACTCTTTGAATATAATTGAGATTCATCTGTATATAGGTAATGGTTTTCTTGAGCTGATGATAATGGTAAGATTTATTTAAAAAAATTTTTAAGTTCCAAACTTCCTAATTGGTTACAGAGATGGAATTGCTTTATAATTGCTACCATTTTATTTTCACTTCTACATGAATCATCTATAAATTATACACCTCTTGAGGCATCAATACCTGAAACAATAAAAGACCTGGATTAATATAAAAATGTGAAATTTAAAACTTTTTGACATCTTCAGAACTCTGGCATTACCAGAACTCTGGTTTCCTCATTCAAACACTTCTTACCGTGTCTCACTGGTGACGCTAAGCATCTAACTGAATTGGATATCCACCCTCTATCTGTCAGAAGGCTAAAGAAGGAATGGGCTGATTATGTTCCGTGTCACATAACATGATCTGGGCATTTTACTCTTTATAATAATTCCACCTAGAGAGGATCCCAAAGTGATAGCAACTCTTTGGTTTCTCAGTTTATGTTCAGTTCGGTTATGAAAATATTTCCCGCTGAAAATCCTGGAATCTGCTCACACAACTGTGTTACCTGTGGGTATTTTTTCAAACAAGAACCAGAGGCCCTGGGCCGCTGTGCGTATCATAGCTGATCTTGCTGTGAGCAGCTGTCATTCTGAGTCGCTAACTCGTTAGAATTGGTAAGGTTTGGATGTGACCCATGGAGCTCCATGAAGGCTGAAATTACTTTGGACTTTCCCTTTGCTCGTGGGGAAGTGAGATCATGTTTTCCAGTCATCCTTTCTTTGTTTCATCTTAGACATGTTTACTCTAAGTGAGAAATTCAGCTTGACCCTGCACTTTACCCTTGGTTATATGCTGCTTCTAGGCTGGAAGTTTATTCATTTATTTTAGAGGCCTACTCACATGCCTGTAAGCAGGAAAAAGCCATTTGTCCACATTTTTCACTTTTTTTCCTTTTTCTTTTTTTTTGTATTATGAGAACAAGCAGAGCTCAAAGGCTAGTGACTCTTGATAATCAATGAGACCAAGTAGAACACTAGGCCTGAAGGCTTTGAGGAAATTGTAAATTGAGAGCTGAGTGAAATCCCAGGGGATGGTGAGAATTGTGTCCAAATTATCAAAGCCTGTCATGATACTGATGCTTTAAGTGGTGTGCAATAGTATTTAGATATGGGCATTTACATTGACAAATACATGTGGTTGTTTTTATAAATTTTGGGGTGCATTTGAAAAAGTATGGAAAATAAGAAGAAATTTATGCACTGTAAGCTCTGTGCCCCTCTTTCTGACCCCACCCCTCTTGCCCTCTCTGTGCAGGTCACCACAGCTTGCTGTTTGTTGTTCCCAGGCCTATTTCCGTGTCTTGCCACATTTGTGTGTATGGGTCAATAATATGTGAACTGAGTATATATGTGTTTATGTCTATCAACTAGGATTACTCATGGAATGTAATCATAAAGCAACTTTACCTTTGTCTCCAATATTATTTGCATCTCTTTCCATTTACTTACTGAGTATAATTCTTCCACTGTCCCAGAAGGAAAACTGAGCAAAGTCCATGATAACTCTTGTAATTCTTTGATTTAAAAAAAAAAAAAAGTTCTATGTTCTCTTTAAGTCACAAAACACAGTCCCAATTCAGTAATTAAAATGTCCAGTTTTATGATCAAAACTGCCTCTGGAGAATGCTGCCATGTTGGTTGCCAATATGGTTACTGTCGGGAATTATGGTTTTTTATATTTTCTACCCTGCAGTAGTCTGTTGATATTATTCTCTATTAAGCTCTCTTTCTGTAACATTAAAAATGCCCAAAACATGCTGTTAGACGTTTCCCTTCCTAATTGTTTAACTGAAACACTCTTCATTTTAAAATTAGATAGTAATGTGTACACTAATGTTGCTTTTGCAAGCATATCAATCACCCTTCAAACATCTAAATTAGGAATTGTACAAAAAGAAAACATTTGTACTTCATATGAGATGCACAAAGATGTGTAAAAGTTGTCACATTAACTCTTTAACTGGTAAGAAAAGGCTGCATTACACCCGTGTTTCTGAGTCCTTGTGTATCACAGAATCTGACCTTCTACAGTTATGTTGTTTAGCATTTGGTTGTTCCCAGAAGACTAATTGCTGAAACATTTTGGATAAAACATTATGTTCATTTCCTGGTAATAAACCAGTCTGGGAAAATATGAGGTAGGAGAACATATACATGAACAGGAACATTAAGAACAGATCTGGCAGCCAATGGACTGATCCCGAGCCCCCACCCCCACTTTTCTTTTGAAAGAACTCTTCGTAAGTAGAACAAAAAGTTTTTCCAAGACAAGGTGGTTCAGTCATCTGAAGATTAAAGATCTTGGCAGCGCGGTGGAATGTGACAGCACAAGGTTAACGCAGTTCTGAAGAGGTCAATGCGGTGCTCAGATACAGATTTTTAAAAAATCAAAAATTCTGCTGGCATAGACTTGTTTTAATTTGACAATGACCCTTCGCATAAATCTTTGTCCCTGATTTATAAAATTATTTCTGTATGTGACATGGAGGCTTGAAAAAAATTAAAAAAAATTTTGAGGTCTTTTTCAAAAGTTGAATGCATTGGGGTGACATTGTTTAATAAAGCCACACAGGTTCCAAGTGTACAACTTGGTAACACATCATGGGCATACTGTGTTGTGAGCTTTAAGTAGGCATTGAGTTCTTATAGGGCTTCCTACTTTTAGGCAGAATTTCTGCTCCATTTGAGGTATATAGAAAGAACTTAGGATACTATACAGAAGAGCCACCACCTTTATTTTGGTTATGTAACTTTGTTTACTAATTTTGGAGCAAACTACACATACCACTGTATTCCTAAACTCTCCTAGAACTTCAGTGGTTCAGAACCTACATTTTAACATTCACAATTCATGGCAAATAAGACATTAATCAGATGTTTGCTATCTTCTGCACATTTCCAAGTTGTGAGTACTGTGGAATAAAACAACTCTTCACAGTTTTTACACATTTGCAGATTAAAGTTGATCACTGTGTAATGGGCATATTTAGTGATGTTTACCTTCCAACCAAGCACCAGTGAGGATGGGGATCACTATGGCTTATTTCAGCTATTATCTATACTGTGAAATAGCCTGTGGTGATTAGATCACAAGAGTGATTCATTTTAGCTGCTAAATGTGACAAGCACATTTTTCAGCTTTTTGTAACTTTGTATGTAGAGAAACCTAGCAGTAAGGGCTTAAATAAATACAAAGTATCATTCACACTTTATTAGGTCCTAGAGAACTTAGAAAAGTGAAACTTTCTAAAAGTGAACTTTTATCTGTATTAAACCAAAGTTAAAAAGAATTAAGGAGAAACATACTTTCCAGTTTCCTAGCTTTAATCATAGCTAGATTTAACATCACATATTGGCAATGCCAACGATACACAGAATAAAAGGACAAAGCATGAGTAGGAGGCATATTTGTTATTTACATTGTATCTTTTCCTTTCCCTGGGAATTACTCAGAGAAGAAAGGTCATTCGAATTCTCAAAAAGTTGTTATCTTTAGGCAAAAATCCACTCCAGTGGAGTATGAGTCATAGATTATCATCTTCCAGTCTTAAAATAAGACTTTAAAAGTCACTATCTTATCAAGTGTATCTTACTAATCAAGATGTAGTAAAGTAACTTATTGACCTGTCAACTTGTATTTCATGCGCTTAACAAATATGTGAGTGCTAAGTGTATGTAGCAGTGTATGATAATGCTCGGAGGTAGTTAGGGATGAATGCAAGGATATGTAGAAACTATCTCTGTGTTTATGGAATTTACAACCTCCACTGTTGGGGTGAGGGAGGAGAGAAGCATGGCAAGGGGAAGGGGAGATAAGTATATAAATCAAACACAGTACTAATATTCTGACCTTTTTTTACATGAAATGAAAATAAATTAAAACAAGAAACACAGCATAGTGCTCTTGAGATCAACTATGACTTCAGCTTATGCCAGGAGCCAGGGCCAAGTGGAATATAGAAGGAACTTGGCTACACATGAGTATTTATTATTTACTGTTTTATTTGGGTAGGAAAAGAGAACCAGAAAGTTTCACACACACAAAAAAAAAAACAAACAAAAAAAACAAAAACAAAACAAAAACAAAAAAACAAAAAAACCCAAAAACTACCTTACAAAAGAAAAAATTGGATCATAGATAAAACTATGTTTTACAAACTGTTAATCTCTACAAATGCATTTCACTTTTCAAAAAGGAAGTGAGTGATCAGATTACCCAAGAAAGTAACCGTGATAATTTTTCCCTAATGAAACATTCCAATCTCCTATTTTTTCAGTTGAATGCACTTGTGACTATTAGGGACTATTTGTTGGTTTTTACCTATTTAGCTAACATCTGCTCTTATGAGACACAGCATGTAAAACACTGAAAAGTGTGACAAACTATACAGATGTTAAGATCTCTGTTTAAAAGTACAGAGCTACACTGTGCCAGCAATCCCAGTACTGTAGTGTGGTCTCTCTGCCGAATTTACTGTCGCATCATTCGCCATGTTCCCAGCTCACACTAAACATGACACACAGACAGTTTGTTTAAGAAAAGTTTTACTAATGTGTTAATATTTCAGCAAAATTATTGCAACGGGTTTAAAAGGCAGACAAACACATTATAGCCTATAAAATAACAAAGATGTTTTATACAATTAAAATATTACACAGACCTATGGGATTTATTGAATAACTAACAGACCCATAAAAGAAATTAAATCTGAAAGATTAAATCCAATATTAGCACCTACAGTATCTCTGAAAGTAAAACTTCTGTTTCATTCTCTCCTAATATATGTAACTCTCTCCCAAATATGGTGCTCTCAGACCTCAAAGAGGAATGAAAAGCATAAGAAGCCCGATAGTAAAAACATACAGCCAAAAGAACGAGGAATTTGACAGAGTTAAGAATTTTAGTTGGAAATCACTTAACTTACTGTACTTAACCAATCATGAAATTTCTGTGCAATGAATACTGTGTACACACACACACACACACACACACACACACACACACGGAAAGTCTATGAATTATAAGGTTTGCCAGTAGGGATAGTTAAAAATTAGCAATATACAGTATTATTCCTATCAAATTTTTTCTCATAAGTTATATTTATAACAAAACTATAACTAAAACATTTATTACACTTGCTCATTACACTGTCAGGGACACAGCAGGGGGCATTTATGTATTTGATGGTTTAGCATCCACTTTATTGTGCTTACTTATTTTATTAAGGAACAAGCAACACATACCACATCTTCCTAACATTCAAGGTAATGCAATAACAGCAAACTCCTCCAAACAAAAATAACTGGAAATTGTATTAAATACTGCTTTATTAGAAATAATTTCTATAATAAAACAAACAACATTTTTCCAATGAACATCAGTTTGAGAAACTTAACAGCAGATCTTTAAGATTTGAGTCATGGCAAAACTGATAGTTCTTTGAAATCTGGGAGATGCATTAACAAAACCACAGACACAGCCTACTCTATACTAAAATCCTGAAGAAAAGCACTTTATTAATTTGGGAAAATTAGACTGAACACTGGCTAAGATACAACCTTGACATCTACAGCCACCTGGTAAGCTGGCCCAGGGAATGAAGAGAGCCATTGGTACTGGTGGCAGATAAGAAATAAACTGCGTTGGGCTGGCCAACTACATATTTCATTAATGGCTTTGAATAAAAAAAGTGAAATGCTTCATTATGTTTTCTCAGAAACTAACAAAAAGATTATAGAGTCCTACATAATTTGGAGACACAAAGTGGATGCTGAGCGACTAGAGGTCACTCCAGGTGTGGAATTTTAGAAAGTTAGTCCTTGGAGTAAATGGCACCGTGGCTCTGGCAGCAGATACAAAGGAATGATGCTCTGGAGAGGAGGTAGGGGACGCTCTGCGATTGGCCAGTGGATAGATGACAGTCCCAGCTGGAGCTAGGGTCTATAATCAGAGGGGAAAAGTAAAGATTTTAGAAAAGGATGCTAAAATAACCCCTAAAACATGTCTTTTAGACCAACTGATACGAGTACCCAATATGCAGACTAATACTTGAATCTGTACTAAGTACCTAAGTGCATAGCTCAATAGTCTATAAATCCAACCCCAGTATATTCTCACCTTTGACCAATCCTGTCTGAACAGGCAGTACAGCTCAGGGTTAAGTGGCAAATCTGGAGCCAGGCTGCCTGGATAACTACCTACTAGTTTTTAACCTTGGACAACTGATTTAAGTTCCCTGTGCCTGAGCCCTCATCTGAAAAATTGGGATAACAGTATCCACCTCATAGGGTTGCTGTGATGATTAAAATTAAGCATTACAATAGTGCAAGTACATATTAAATGCCAACAAATTTAGCTATTTTTATTATCATAAATTTATTGTGAAAGAATGATTTGTCCCATTAAAATCTTAATCCAAACAGAGAAAACACTTTTAGTACATTTAAGAATAAAGATATATATATATTTTTAAAGATTTTATTTATTTATCTTTAGAGGGGAAGGGAAGGAGAGAGGGAGAGAAATATCAATGTGTGGTTGCCTCTCCTGCGTCCCCTGCTGGGACCTGGCCTGCAACCCAGGCATGTGCCCTGACTGGGAATTGAACTGTGATCCCTTGGTTCACAGGCCCGCACTCAATCCACTGAGCTACACCAGCCAGGGCATAATAAA
Source organism: Anoura caudifer (assembly GCA_004027475.1). Lineage (NCBI taxonomy): Eukaryota > Metazoa > Chordata > Mammalia > Chiroptera > Phyllostomidae > Anoura > Anoura caudifer. The sequence goes on along the minus strand of PVKU01004326.1, from coordinate 92,401 downwards.
GATATTTTAAAAATTCAACTTAAAAAACAAATTACTTTTGTTTAAAGATCTCTTTTAAATAAAGGCCACCCCCATGATTTGTGTACTCTCTTTGTAAAATCATTAAGTTAATTCCCATATAATGCTTCATCTGCACATACCTTGTAGACTTAGAAATTAATTATTCTTACAGTTTATTCCCCCTCCTCTCAAACTTCAGCCTACACTGGAGGTCCAGGGACCTGAGGAACACATAGCTCTGAAAACTAAACTGTGCTGAACGAAAATATTTTCATTCATGAAACTATCCAGAAGTTCCTAATGTAAATCTTTCCCATTGCAAAATTTCACAGTTGTTTGAATATTGATAGATTAGTCTCTGGTGTGTAATTGCTTAAAACCCCACACCACTTCAGAAAAACATTATATTTAGCAATAATAGTTGCAAAATGAGTCATGGCAAATGGGTTGTGCCAAGTCAACGCAGCTGCAATTGATAAAACAAACTTATTCCAATGGCACATAACAAAAACCACACATAAGGTTCCTGACTTCTCATTCAAGAAATATCAGTTTGGCACTGTTCATGAGAAAGTGTATGGGCAAGTAACACTAAGTGTTTCAAAACAAAGTCTTTTTAAAGAAATAAAAGATATGGCAGATGCTGCCATCATTTAGTCCTTTGACTTTCAAAGAATTCAAGTGACACATTCACTAGTGCTAAAAGAAGGCAGCCTTGGAACGCTGGTTGGTCTGTAGGATTCAGTAAATGGCACAAGAGTAAACAGTACTTTTTAAAAAGTACTGAAAAAGAAAAGAAGGGGATAAATAGAATAATCTGATGAATTCTTTCCTTTCTCTATATTCTTGCTGCTACAAGTACTTACAGGAAGTATGGTGTAAAAAACAGGTTCACGGTCAATTAGTGTGACTCTGAGAACATCATTTAATCTATTTGTACCTTGGTGTGTGCATCTGTATAATGGGGAAATACTTGGCAGAATTCTTGTGAGAATTAGCAACACCATCTGTTTAGTATCTGGAACATAGACAATACCCTCAAAAGAGGGCGTTAGTATTGTTGCCCTGGGAAGGAGTATGTTTGCTTTGTGGATTCTATCTCTGTGCTGCCTGTGAACTAGTGATAGGTATCTGTAAACAAAGTCAATTAGGAAAGCAAAGCAACAGAACACTATGTGTTGAGAGTAAATGAGTGAAATTGGCAAAAACAATGTAATACAATTTTCTGTCACTTAGAAGACTATGCTAATATATATGACTGCTACATGATTTTGCCTATAAATTTCTACGGGTATTATCTAATTTGTTCATTTACTCAAGGTCATTTTACGGCTATATAAGAACATAAACATTCTAAACAAAAGAATTAAATTTATGTTTCTACCCACTAGAGGTAAGGTTTCTTTTATGAGGCTATGAAAGACTCGTGGTCTCCCTACTCCACTCTAAAATGTTTCTTTAGTTTTTAAACCCACTTGTTATATAGGCAGGGAAATCTCAAAAAAACAAAACAAAACAAAAAAAGAAAAACCAGTCTGAAAACAATACTGGGGGTAAAAAAAATCATGCTTAAATTCTGTATTGCCAAATAGAACTTGGGTTAAATACAAATCTTAAATATCAAGCCAATACAGAAAATATGCTACTACACAACTATTTACCATGCAGGGAGGAAAATTCATGCATCCTGAAAAATTACAAAACCACATATAAATCATATTCCTTATTTACCTTTAATTCTATGGTTTATCTTCCACTGCTCATCCCTCTGTCTTCATAAATAGTAATTTCAATCTAAACAGCATGGCTGTTAAGAAAACACACTATAGAATATAACATTTGGTAAAAAGGGCTACAGCAAGATGATGTGTATGGTCTGCACAACTTTTCTTTCAATTTGCTTTGCTTATTTTTAAATTATGAAAAATTTCTCCCACTTAAATGAGATACAATGCTTAGTCCATCTTCCTGAAAAAAATTTAAATGTAATTGCTTGTAGTGTTCCACATGTAGTTCCTCCCCAAACATTGATTATTTGGGGAAAAAAAAAATCTGAAAAAGAATGCATTTTGTAGAACTAGAGATTTCTTAACTGAGAGTCCATGGAGGTAATAAACTCAGGGGTTCAAAATTCCCTGAAATTATATGCAAACTTTTTCTTGGGAGAGGGTCCATGCCCTCTAAAAGTTTAAGAATCATTGTGATGGAGTATAATAAAACTGCTGAAATTATTATCAGCAGGAAGGCCTGGGATTATCTGACTTAGGTTTTTTTTTTTTTTTAATTATTTTATCCATTACTCTAGTTATCAAGTTATATTAGTTTTTTTGCAATTTCATTTACCAAATTCACTTAGTGATTTTCAAAGCTTACTGCCTCTAAAAATATGCACAGTATGTCAAAGGTAATGAAATTATACATCTGGCAGCTGCAACTGATTTCAACTAGTCAGATGAACTCAAGGAACTGCAATTCATTTGGATGACAAGTCTCACCACACATTATGAGTTTATGCATTTCAAAGGGGCTTTAGGTTCAGAGTTTCTGCAGCTGAAATGCATTACTCATACCACCCCCATTATTACTACAAGATGCCCTCAGAACCACCAAGAAAGACAGTAACCAGAATACTAAACAATCCAGAGACCTGCACAATGCAAAGGAAGGAGAAACATGCTTTAAGAAAAAATGCTGGAGGTAAGAGGCTTACGGTAGGTATGCAATTCACAAAGACAATTCCTAGGGCAAATACAAGAGGAGTTAAATTCTCTTTAACCAATGCCAAATAGTACCATCTAAATTTTCATTTATAGACATTTAGATTTTATGATCTGGACTAAAAAGATACAACTCGAAGTCCTCTCTCAATGGGATCTGTCAGGAGGAGGCCTTGGGGAGCATATATCTTCTCATTCTGCTCTTGAATGTACTTGGAGATTTTCTTCAGAACCTGACAGAAAGAAACACCACAGCTTTTTACAAATTTCTTCAGATTTCTCTTTAAGTATCAGCTAGATTTCAACATCTTCAGGCAGTGTAATTAGTTTTCAAAGTATGTCATGGATATTCACATGGAGGGACGCAGCTCAGATTACCTGTCTCCCACCAGTTGCACACAACATATAGCACAGCATGATGGACTCTGAGTCACAAACACCTTCAGTGCAGTGTAAGCAGAAATGTACGCAAGAGCTTGAGACCCAACCCCTCTCCTCTTACCTCCTATCACCTCAATCCTGGGTGTAGAGAAGTAAGTGGAGGACTATACACACAACGGTAGTTGTGCTTTTCTCTGTCCCTACTCATCAAGTGTTGTTAATGTGACATCCTCTAACACCAAGGGTACTTCTTGGCTGTCCCCTTTAACACTTAAGAACTGCTTCTTCCCTTTGTACATTTTCATCAACTTTAAGTAATAATACAAAGTTAGCCTATAACAAAAGGTAGCCCAGTTAGTTTAAAACTGAACAGTTGATTTCCTTTGTAAAGCACGTGGGCATTAGCTGCCATGAAGTTCCTGGGGACTACAAGTGTGTTATATCATCTCCATGACTGCATGCAGTGCTATTCTGTCCTAGATGGGACCCTCAATTTATAAGTTTAGTATTAAGGTTGTAAAAGTCAAAGCAAATGTAGACAAAAACCAGATAAGATACAAAGGAACTTCTGGAAACTGCCAAATCTCCAGCTTTAATAAAGGCAATTCTGAGACAGATAAGCTAAAAGAAAATAAATCTTATTAGCTATATACAAAATCAAAGAGTTACATGTTTTATTTCAGATTCAAAATCATCAGAACCCTTTTCTGGCTCTAATGTTCAAAGAGCCTTTGATCCAGTTCTTTAATTACTATATATTTTCTTAAATTCACACTATGGGCATATGATAAAGTCATAGATAAATGTGATCATAACTTAAAGGGAAAAAAGAACTGTATGAAAATAAAGTTGGAAATTAAGAAATGATTTAAGAGTGGGTCTATTATGTACCAGGCCAAGCAATCTAAGATGTTACAATTCAGGTGCTTTAGTATAAACTGGTTTAGAATGTAAAACTCTATGTGGTTTATATAACAAATTTTCTTATTGCAGGAAAAAATAATTTAAGTAGTTTATTCAGGTTACATCTTTGGAAATAATACAATCTAATGTTTTATGTTTTAAAAAAGAGGATGTTAGTATTACAAGAACAACCTTATGTAGTAAATTAAGTATACTATTTCATTCTCCTATTTTCAACTCTCAAAGAATCTGAGCAGTGTTTGGTCTTTATGGGAGAAAAAAACCCACAAAACGTAAGACACCCTCTATCAGTTTGTCAATCATGCTAAAACAATGAATAGAAGGAAGTAGCCCCTTAAGGTACCCAACTCAGGACTCTCAGTCTTCTCTCTACTTCCTTCTGAGCTCACCTGACAGAATTAAAAACTGGAGAGTCAATCTCCCCTCACTGAGGTCCATTTATACTAAGAGGACACTCAGAAAAATGCCTGCATGGCTGGTTTCAAAGAAAGGATTCCTTCAGAACAGCTTTCCTCCCTCTCTCCCTGGACAGGTTACTAGCAAAGAAATAGCATTCCTTTACTTGATTCAAGCACAACTTTGTGCAGGTTTTTATCTAAACTTTAATAACATTCATGTGCACTTGGGTATCAGTTTAGAAAGGAAACAGTTTTCTTTTTGTATAAACTTCAAATCCTCTTAAACTATTTTGGTGAAGGCAGCACTGTCCTAAACAAGATGCTTTTTAAACTCTTAAGTCTCTTTAGCAATAGAAAAGCATTAATATGAGTAAACTTATACTGCATTGCAGACAGGACAAAGCACCATTCTCACCCCCAAAACACCTTATGTTGATATGTTATTCATACTTTAAATCTGTTATCTTCAAACCCTCAATAAACCTCAACTTGTATAATATTTATAAAGATAAACACAATCAAACCTCAGAAAAGACTACTATCCTCATCGAGAATATTAAACTGGAGAAACCCTCCTAGATCCTTGAGGAAAAATATTGTCAGTGAGGCTAAGTGAGAATACCAGGATCACAGCTATTTTCAGAAAACATCTAAGTTTCTTCTAACTGTGCTCCTTTTATGGATGATAGCACATAGGCAGCAGGGATGTTTTATAGCTGACGAACAAGGCAGGCAGCTACTGAGAGGACCTCTACAGTCCCATTTGTTCCCTAATTCTAATGGGCAGCAACAATAGAGAAATAACACTGAAGTCTTTATTTTCATTTTAAATCAATAAAAAGCACATTATAGGAAAAAAAATGCATGATTGTTCTAGTGAGTTTTAAAAGGCCTATTTACAATTTCAAAAAATTTAACCCACATGACAAAGTGGAAGCACTTTTAGGTTTGGCTTACTGTTTGTAAATCAGAAACTTTAGTGTTTAAAACAATAAAGACTAAATGACTCAATCCTGTCTTTTCATAAGTAGAAAATTACAGCACAAAAATTTGTAAGGCACAAACTAGAGAGAGGGTAGTTGTTGTTATACACATACACATTTAAAAAGTATTCTTTTAAAAGTACAGCTACATTATATCCTAATTATGAGCATTCCAGTTATTGGCTTTTCATGATCTAGTTGTTCATGTCCAGTTTCTAAGATGAAATTACCTGTTTAAAATTTGTGGCCATGCCTTAACATTTTGGTTTCTTGACTAAGTTTATTTGGTTTTTACTGGCTTTGTAATAGTTATTCTGCAAAGAGACCTTGATTAGACTTATGATGTAGTACCTTAGCTGTTGCCTATGAAGCCAAGTTAAAACATATATTGGGATCAATTTCCACTGTATTTCTGATATTGAAAACTGCCTTCCAAGATTAATAATCAAAAGAATTTTAATTAAGAGCTGCTAAATAAGCTACCAGCCACTAAAAAAAGATTGCTTGTACTTCAAATTAAAAAATCATCTACGTCACTTCACAAATAGCTGATTAAAACACACATATATGCTAACTTAATTCTTAAATCTACCTTAGAAAACACTCTTTTTAAGCATCTACCACATGTGAAGCAATTTATTAACACTAAGGCCCACTCTACAGTTGAAAGCACTCTGACTCAGATTAATAGTAATCTCTCTTGTCCATAATCCCATAATTAGTAAATGACTTGGCTGTCACCCAATTACCAATTTCTTTTTACAATTAACATCAGAAGGAGTTACCTGTATCTATATCAGCAAATGCACATGGTTAAATAAGTTAATTAAAATATTATTAACAAATTTAAAAGCTACAGTGAAATGACAACTCAAGTATATGATACTCTACTAAGTATGAATAAAATTATCTGGAGAATGGATCTCTAACTTAATTAGCAGTATTTTATACTTCTTTAAATGACCATCGTGGAAAATTTTTATCCACATGAATTCACCTTGCCCTCACCTTCTACCTTCAGCTCTTCATCAAGTCTTGGTTCTCCCACCAACATATGCCTTGAATTTGTTCACGCCCTTCTACCTCAACTACTCTGTTCCTTGTCCAAGTTATCATGGCTTCCCTGGACTTCCACAGAGCATCCTAACTGATTTCCCTATTTTTATAATGTTTTTTTTCACAGAGCAAAGAGGTCTTTTTATGATGAAAATCTGGTTATATCCTTCTTGCTTAAAACCTTTGAGCAGCTTCCCCCTGCACTGAAAATAAAAGCTAAACTTCCTCCCACGGACTACACAGACTCCTGCATGATGCAGCTCCTCCTTACCTCTCGAGATTCATCTCTAGACACGGTTTCCCCCACTTCTCTCCTTCAATACCGGTCTTCTGTCAGTTCCCAGGGCTCAGGAAGCCCTCTGGGCCTCTGCACAGAGTACTTATCTCTCTGCCTGAATGGCTCCAAGCTTTTCATCCTTCATGTAGTAGCTTAAATTCAACTCCTCAGAGGCTTTTTCTGACCATACAATCTAAATTAGCTCTCTCCTATCATTTTCTATCACAGAAAGAGTTTGTTTTCTTTTAAGCAATTATCACAATTTATAATTTTGTTGGTTTTGTTTCCGTAGTATCAGTTGTTACCACTAAATTATAAATTCCACAAGGTCAGCAACCACGTTTGCCCTATTCAGTTATATCCCCTGCATACTGGTTAGTACATAGTAGGCGCTGAACAAATATTTACCAAATGAACAAATCACGTCCCCTTCACCGAGTAAATGTATTATTAAAGGGAAGCTGCTATGACAGAACAGACGGAAAGATGGCACTGATCCTTTATATCTTCGGATCTTGAATGTTAAACAGGAATGAAAGCTAACTGCATCTCTGTCATTTATTATTTAAATATACCCTTTGTAACACTAGCTCAAAATATTTCAGCTGCAACTGTATCTGCTCTCTACTATGTGGAGTACAAGACAACCACAAGGACATTTCCATTAGGTGGGGTATAATATAGATATCAGGACAGCATTTCATTTTTCTAAACATAGAATTTTATGACATATTAGGGGCTTACTGTGATTAACTTAAATTAATTCATTTAACACACATTCAGTGAGTGCCTAATATACCCAAGGCTTGGTATTAGGCATGAAGAGAGATACAAAGTAGTTAAGGTCCTGTCCTTGACCTCAAGAAAAATACAAACTTGATGGGCAAATAAAAAATTACATTCTGGAAAGAGAGTGGTAACTGCTAGAAAATAGATACAAATAAAATGTGGGGATACCAAGAAAAGACTGTAATTAGAAGAATAAGGAAAAGCTAGATGAAAATGGGACATAATGGGCTGGTGAGATTTGAACATGGGAAGGGTGGCATTCTAGGTGGAGAAAAACCTTGGAGGCCATGTGCAGTGACCAGTGAGTAACTGAATTTGGCTGAAAGATAAAAGTGAGGATGGGGTGGGGGATCGACCTGAAAAGGTAATCTGGAGGTTAGCTTGAGAAGGGGGCTTGAACTTTACGCAGTGGCAACAAATAGAAAGACAGGAAGGTCTCTGACTCAGGAGTGTTAGGGAAATAAAGCTGTGTCTTTATGAAAACGGCAGCAGAAAGGCTGGAAAGGGAAAACAGGCACAGAAATGACTTGTCAGAAGACTATTTCAGCAGTCTAGGAGAGAGGAAATAAGGGCATAAATTAGGACAGTATTAGAGGAAATCGTGAAAAGTTAACGAATGGGAAAAGGGAAGATATTTCAGTCCCTGACAACTGATAAATTTTTCTTTCTTCTTCATCCCCTCCCCTAACAATGGTACTAAAAAGGATAGGGTGATACTAAACACAATAGAGAGGGGTAAGGTTTGACTTTTGGAATCTAAGTTGAGAAGCCAGTAACTCTGGGTCTAGTAGGCAGTTGGAAAGAACTCAGGTGAAGGGACAGAACTTATGATAGAAATTTAGGGAAATAAAGTAAAAAGATTCTCAGAAAGCTGGGTAGAATGAGAACATAGGTTTTTTTTACATTCTTCTGAAGTGTGAGCCCATTTGAACACTGATACATTAATTCCAAGTTGACTTATCAATTTTGATCTATCTCTGAAAGATGCAGGGCTCTTTTTCACATGTTCTGAATATGGCAGCAATAACAAAATTCAAATTATTATTATAAACACCACTTTGGTAACTGTCATCTAATAAACATGTGATAAACACACCTTATTCATGATTTTAAGAGGTTTTATGAAAACAAAGGTAGCCTTACCTTCTCGTAATGAGTTTCCATGCACAGGAAGATAGTGTATGCTGTTAAACAAGCCAAACAGCCTTCAAGATATGACTGACCCCCAAGTTTCTCCGCTTCTGCATAAAGGTTATTTAGAGTTCGAACTGTTTCTTCAAACTGCTGCCTATCAATCTGTACAGGAAAGAATTTAAAAATAAGTCTTGGAAAAAAAGATTGGCTACTCACTAATGCTCACTATCACTAATTTATTTTGCTGTTTTATCAAAATTCTTACCTAATAATTGGCAAACAATTTTTAGATGATTAAATGTGGATCTAAGTTACTGAAGCTGCTTAGTGTTTAATTTTATCCCTATCATGAACACTGGATATCTTTAAGTCTCAATATGGTTTTTAAAAATTCTCTATACTGAATTTCACATAAATTAAATTATACAATTCTTCAATCTTTCAATTCTGTATTTATATTTACTGAGCATTTGCCATTACATATTATGACAGACCTTACAGAAGGACAGTCTCAGTCACATGACCAGAACAAGTTTGTAAACATAAAAATGCAATAAATTGACAGAGTACTATGACACAGGTGTATGTAAGTATAAAGTATGGTGTGGTGGGGTTGGGGGGAGACAGGAGACCTTCCCTTTATCTGGAAAGAGCAAGTAGTGTTAAACTGAGTACCTAAACATAGGCATTTACAAGGCAAAAAAGGGAAGTAATGACATTTTAAGCAGAAGGATCAATGGGTACAAGTTCTATGAAAATGGCAGCATAAAGGCTGGAAAAGAAAAACAATCAAAGAAATGACTTGTCAGGAAACTATTTCAGCAGTCTTGGAGAGAGGTAACAAGGGCATAAATTAGGACAGTATTAAAGGAAATCATGAAAATCATCTTCTGTATATTCTGTTTACTTAACATACCATCCATTCATTCATTCATTCCTCACCCAAAGACATTTTTCCTCCCATTGCTTTAGAGAGAATGGAAGGGAGAGTGAGAAACATCAATGAGAGAAACATCAATTGGCTGCCGTTTCGTATGTGCCTGGGGACTGAACCGGCAACATGAGCACGTGCCCTGACAGGGAATCAAACTTGTGACCTTTCAGTTATGGGACAATGCTCCCACCAACTAAGCCACATTGATCAGGGCTCCCGCCAGTTTTAAATTAACTATTTGGTACTGAAAGTTCACCATGATCTCAAAAATCTCAAACTACCACACTACTCTTCCCAATAAGTCATTGCTATTACCTCTTTCTATTCAGTGACACCGTTACCTTACGTTTACATTAACATACTATTGTTCATTTTTCACTCTAATCATTTGCTTTTACTTTCTTCTGCCAATATCACTTTACTTTCTTCTAACAGTACTTTGTACATTTTAAATCTCAGTACTTTACCCTAGGATTTTCAAGTCCCGTTAGTAGAGTTTTTCATCCAATACCATCGTTTTTGGTAAAAAAGCACAATTAATCCGTCCTTACTATCTCTATCTCCCTTATATTAAAACTAATATTACTTACATATGAATTCTCTTTTATAAAGTCTTTTTATAGAAATAAATGCAGAAAGAAGGTCAAAGGACCTCAATATACAGTTTGATACAAAATATTCCCAAGAACATAATTTTTTAAAGTGTAAAACAATTTATGATCATCACCCTTATGCTATTAAAACTGTTTAGGTTAGAAGCAGCTGTAATCATGGTTTTGTTCTTCCTGTGAAAAACTGTGGGCATACAATCAGCCAATGTCATGACAAAGTTTAATGTAAACTTGAAAGCATGTTTCAAAAGGAGCTACTCTTAACCTCCCAGACTATTAGAGTCTCTGACAAGGGCTGGATGGGTGACAGTAGTGCCAAGAGCCAGGGTAGTCTTCCTTCGCTGAGCCACCACTGGAAGATGTGGTTTGTCAAGAATGGCCATCTGCAGAACCTATGTCAGAATTCTCATTCCCTGAAAAGAGACTTGAGGCAATAGCTCAGTGAACAAATATTAAAGGTAAACTACTCTTTTCACCTAATAAGCCTAAGTTAACACCTTCAGATTGTCTACCAGTAAATCTTCAAAAATCTAAATAATTTCAAACACTCACTTCTGTTTTACCTACAATGTTATAATCTGATAAAGGTCTTTGAATTATTTACATTTTTTTGGACACAGTACGATTTGAAACCGTGAGGTCCAACCCAGAAAGACTTCTTTCAGATCAGACTCATTGATCATACCAGCAACATTAATTCTTAAAAGTTATTTCAGGACTGCAATGCTTTTGCAGGCAGAGGTAAATCATAGATCATTAAAACAAACAAACAAACAAACAAACAAACAATTAAGGCGAAGGACTTTTTAAAAAAGTGTTAAGAAAAAAGAAATAAAGGCAAAAACCAGTCAAGCATTTCTTCAGAAAGTTATTTTTAAAAAGAGGAAAAAAGTAAAAAGCATGGTAGGCAGCAGTAAAGGCACAACGTAACACGAAGGGCCAGCCGAGCAAGTGTGGGCACTGCCACCTCACTCTCTTCAGGTGCCAGGGACAGCCACCAGTGCTCTCTCCCAGGTACTTGGACACTGATATAGGAGTTGTATCAAAATCTGGAGCTATGTGAAGGTGGAGCCAAATACAAATCTGGATCAGTAATCATTGGAAGGCACAATGAAATTAGGACGTCAGGCTCGTTTTCCCAGAATTTTTGTTTCTTGAACTATGTGGCAGAAAGCATGGAACTGAACCTTAAAGTAATCACAAGTCAAAGGTAATTTCTAATGACCAGATGTAGAGACAGTTTTAAAGGTATATAGGGGGAAAAATGCCTCAATTATAATTCACTCATTTCTCTTCTACCCAGACCAAGGGTAGAAGAGAAATGTCTGTATTTTGGGTAAAGTGAGAATAAAGCTCGCTTTAAGGAACTGTCCTGGCAGCAAAGCACTTAGGCATCAAAGTATTACATTTGAACAGGCAATGGAGAAAGTAAACTTGTTAACAGAGAGAATTTGTCCTCACCCTCAAATTAAAGGGCACTAATGTGTGTATGTTTAATGCTTTAAAGTAACACAAAACACTTGTGCATTAGTTTCTTCCTCTATTAAGTTGCCAAGTGTGATGTCCTCACAAAAGGAAAATCAGCCTCAGTGGCACAGCAATCAGTACAATTTCTAGGGTTAGTTGAGAAACAAAGAGAGAAACCTTTCAATTTTCCATCAAACAAGCAAGGAAAATTTAAACCTGTAATTTAAATTTAATCTCAACACAGGAAAAAAAAAAAATCAAAGCTTTCCCAAGCAGTTTAAAGTATAAGCTAGTGTTCTAACCCAAACATTTAAAAAGAAAAAAAAATCAAAGGCACTATTGAACGGCGCCATACAACATTCTATACAGTACTCAGAATCACAAGCAGTTCTGGGCTCCACGAAGTCAAAGTAGTAAATGGAATCCAGAATTTAGAAACATCAATTTCCTGTAAGAAACAGTGGAATACTGTGACTATATTGCGATTCTGTACTCCAACTATAAAGCCTTTACTACACACAGTGGAAGACTAATGCTTGATTGTGCAGATATATATATCTATATCTCAAATATGAGCTCCAAGTTTGACAAAGGAATCTTGCAACATCCAAATAAAGTGTGGTGAAAAATAGTTTACATTCTGATTTGAAAGTACAAAATAGTGCAAGTCGGAGTTTCCAAAACAGGGTTAGAAATATTTGACCCATTTCACCTAAGTCCTAACATGTAAAACATGCTGACTGTGATGTTAAATTATTTTAGAAACAACATTCGGTAGCTTTAGACAGTAGGCCACTGGCTCAATTTCTAATTCTTCACACCACTGTGGAAATGTCCAGCTAGTGTCAAGCAGAGTTAACTCATAACATCGTGACAACAAACTGCAGCATTCATATGGCATTTCACAAGCAAGCTAATCTACAAACCATCTTTATGAGACGTTTGATCTTTAATTTGCATTTAAAGAAACCTACTTGGGCCACTAACTTGCCCAAGGTTATAAATCAACCTGAAGGACCCTGTAATGATCACTGTTGATTTTCCAACCTTGGCAGTCAGGTAGAACCTACCTTGCTACAAACTGGTTTTAAATGACTGCTACACATTTTTCTAGTACAGACTCACCTAGCACCCATTATTCCATGACCAGCATTTCTTAACTCCACACCCACAGCATCCCTAATCACTTCTTAGTCCCTCACCCAACTTGTCAAAGGAGAAAGCCACAAAACTTGCTCTCATCTGAGCAGAAATTGACTTCTAAACAGTAAACAGTTGTAAGATAACATGGCTCAAGTCCAAAGAGTTTCTTTCGCTTTGGCTGAACAGATGTGGGCACAAGAAAGCACCCCATTCAATCGGCTCACTTCGTTGTATCTTCAACATAAGATACAATGACTTTTTTTTTTTTTTTTTTTTTTGCTAAATATGAAGAAGGGGAAACATCCCATTCTTCCATTTCCGTATGCAGGGTCGCCCAAGAACCTATGTCCTGACAATTCTGATATGCAAGCCAGCACAGCAGGGGCGGCTCCCAGGGATTCTAACTGGGAGTGACAAAGTTAAAGGCCTTGTTCTTAGCGTTTCCCTGTCCAGGCCCATCTAATGCTCCACATTTTTCAGGTTCCAAGAAAGCCTGTCTGCACCGTCTGGCACAACACTTAATAAATCCCTTCCGCCCAAGAGCGCGTCCAGCACAGTGGCTACAAACGCCAGTCACGAGAATGATGATTCCTCTTGTGTGGCAAGGTAGGAGGAATACACAGCTCACAACGCGATGAGTTAGGCGGCCGGGAGCCTCAGGAATTAGTTCCTCCTCACTGCTGTCAGTAACCCGGCGTGGGGGTGGTTGACCGCAGGGGAAGACGATTGGGTACAGACCTCAGCCACCGGGCAGCACAGAGTTCTATAAGGTCATCACACCCGGAGCCTTGACCTTATTCCTCCTCCAAACACCAGGTTTTGCTTAGGGGCCCTCTTTGTACACCTGCGGCCAACGCCCCTTCCTTGAATACCTCTACCCAGACCTGCGAAACACTTCGCGGCCCGGGATTCAGTCCGTACCCCCTCCCTTCCATGGGTGGTCTCCTCTCGCCTCAGCGCAGGTGCGGGGTGCCAGGATGCGTACCCGGTTCTCCAGCTCCGCGGGGAACTTGGTCTGGAACTGGCAGCGTGTGCCACTGCTGTAGTCTCGCTGAATGAATACCTTCCCGAACACTGGCGCCTGCTGCGGCCTCATGGCGAGGACAGGACCGGCCCCGCTGCGGGTTCGGGGAACACCAACCATGGTCAGATCCCCGGCCTGGACCCAAGACTCCAGCCCGCCAGCCCCTCAGACCCACCCGCCGCCCAAGGCAACCCAAGGCCTACCCCACCCCACTCCCCTTCACCCATGCTGTCACCGCGGGGCTTTAGTTACGGCCCCGGGTCAGGCCCCGCACCCCGGACAACCCGGTTCGGCCCGGGGAAACACGAACCCGCCTCCTCCGCCCTCCAGCTGCTGTCGCGCTACCTGCGCCGTCACTTACGACGTGCCCCAAAAGGCCTCTTTCCCCGCCCCTCAGCTCGGCCACCTACCTCAAGGCTAGGACCCACCCTCTTCTCCGGCCGTAAAGCGACTCCGTCGCGGCTGCGCGCTGCGGCGCGGTGACGCTCACCGTGGGCGGGGCCCGGGCCGACGGCACTTCTCGCCCCGCCCCGGGGAGCCTATCGGGAAGGAAAAGACCCGGCGGCGCAGAGGGCGTGGCGTGGCGTGGCGGGCGTGGGCGTGGAAGGACTGTGGACTCTAGTGCAGGCTCTGTTTTACGGGGGTTTGAGACTCGGGGTTTCCCTGTTGCGTCATTTCCTTGCTGATCGTGGCGAGGTAATTTCTGAGCACTGATTGTAAGGGGTTACTTTTACTATTGATTGAATGTCGCAGCTTACATGTGGCACACCACGCAGTACAAAACAAACTGCTCACATAAATTTAGAAATAGAAAGTCGGCTCCTGGGGGTCCATAACAGGGCGGAAGTAAGGGAGGACGAAGAAACTGTCAGGGCTTCACTGTCAAGCATCTCTCCTCCAGCTCTTCTCCGAGGTACCGTCTTTCCTGCCCCAAAGATTTTCATTCCGTACCCGAACCTACACCCCTGATTCGACCTGAGAAGACAAGCAGTTCTGCCCCTCTCCGTGGCTGGCGCCTCACTTAACTTAGCGTACCTTTTTGCAAGGCAGCCAAAGAACCCTTACCTTACCCTTATTGGTGTTTCCTGGCTAATATAACTTGTTAACACTTCTGCCTTACTCTACCTATTATGTATTTTAAAAATATTTACTGTATTTTAAAAACAGCTTTATGGAGGCATAAACAACATATTTAAAGTGGAAAAATTGATAAGTCCTGACATAAGTATACAACCATGAAACCATCCCCATCAAGACAGTGAACATTTATCACTTTCAAAAGTTTCTTCATGCTCCTTTGTAATCTCTCCTTCCTGCGCCTCCACAGCCCCTTCCCCTAGGCACAGATCTGCTTTCTGTCACTATACATTAGTTTGAATTTCCCTGAATTTTATTTTTTAAAAAAGAATCATATAGAATGTCCTTTTTTGGTCTGGCTTCTTTCATGTAGACTATTTTGAGATTCATCTGTTATCAACAATGCATTCCTTTTTGTGGCTGGGTAGCATTTCATTATATCAGTATCCCACCATTTGCTTATTCGTTCTCCTGTTAATGGACATTTGAGTTGCTTGTTGTTTGGGGCTATTGCAAATAAAGCTGCTATTGAGTATTCATCTACAAGTCTTTGTATGGACGTGGTTTTATTTCTTTGGGTAAATATCTAGGAGTAGAATGGCTAGGTCATAGGGTAAGTATATGTTTATCTTTTTTGGGAAACTGCCAAACTTTTCCATAGTGGTTGTGCCATTTTACATTCCCGTCAGCAGTGTATGAGAGTTCTAGTTGCTTCACATCATTGCCAACACTTGTGTTATATCTCCTTGTGGTTTTGCCTTTCGTTTTTCTATGAGTAATGATTTTGAACATCTTTTCATGAACTTATTTGTCATCTGTATGTTTTTGGTGAAGTGCCTAAACCTTTTGCCTTTTTTTTTTTTTTGCGTTTGTTTTCCTATTACTGAATTTTCAAAGTTATTTCTATATTCTAGAAAAAAGTCCTGTATCAGATACATGATTCACAAACAGTTTTTTCCTGGTCTGTGGCTGGTCTTTTCACTCTCTTAACATATTCATGGGTTTTGGGGATGAAGGTGTGATGACTTTGGGGATGGCGTTAGACTGCCTGCCACAGGTATGGATTGAAGTTCATTTTCCTCCATATGGTTATCAGATTGTTCCAGCACCATTTAGTGAAAAGACTGCCCTTTCTCCACTGTATTACCTTTTTGCCTGTGTCAAACATCAGCTGTTTATGTGTGTGTGTGGCTGTTTCTGGATTTTCTACTCTTCCATCTTCTGATCTTGTTTTGCATTAAATGTCTACTAGTGCTTGTCTGTGAAGTTGATGCTACCTTATTAAGATCTCCCAAGAGCTGTTTTCCTGCAAGGTATATGCATTAATTTTTTTTTTATTGTTCAAGTACAGTTGTCTCCATTTTCCCTTTCCTGAGCTTGAGATGCCCTTTATGCTGTTTATGTTGGTTCTCTGGATGCAATTGGGTTTTGATTTTTGTTGGGTCATTCTTTGGTGGGTCCTTCCCTCCAGCTGGTTGACTGAGGTTCACTCCAACCACCACATCTTGTGTGCTGTTGTGCCGGTGCTGCCAGAACAGAACTGCAAAGCCCAGGAAACAAACCCACACCTGCAAAAAATAACTCCCCCCAGCAATCCCACTATCAACAGCGAATGAACCAGTATTAATAAGGCTGTAAAGAGATTAAGACTATCATAAGAACAGAGAGAGAACAAATATGAGATGACTTAGTCAAAGAAAAATGATGTTGAGAGGGTAGAGGGAGGAGTACTAATAAGAATTGGGTGAGAGTCAGAGCAATGTGAAGAAAGTAAAATTTACATCGTGAATAAAAAAGGGAATGAAGAAGGTGGAATGGAGTATGAGAAGGGAAGCATGTAGTATTATAACTTGGCATTTTAATTATGATATGTCTTGGTGTGGGCCTCTTTGAGTTCATCTTGTTTGGGAATCTGCACTTTTTGGACTTGTATGTCTGTTTCCTTCACCAAGTTAAGTAAGTTTTCTGTCATTATTTTTTCAAATAGGTTTTCAATTTCTTTCTCTCTTCTTCTGGCACCCCCATGACATGAGTGTTGGTACGCTTTAAGTTGTCCCAGAGGCTCCTTACATTATCCTCATTTTTTTTTTATTCTGTTTTTGTTCTTTTGATTGGGCGTTTTTTTCTTCCTTATATTCCAAATTGTTGATTTGATTCTCTGCGTCATCCTCTCTACTGTTGATTTCCTGTAAATTATTCTTTGTTTCAATTAGTGTATCCTTCATTTCTGACTGGTTCTTTTTTATGCTATTAAAGTTCTTGCTAGGTTCATTGAACATCCTTATAACAAATGTTTTGAACTCTGCATCTAGTAGATTACTTGTCTCCATTTTGTTTAGGTCTTTTCCTTGAGTTTTGTTATGTTCTTTCAATTGGGGCATGTTTCTTTGTCTCCTCATTTAGGCAGCCTCCCTGTGTTTGTTTCTATGTATTAGGCAGAACTTCTATATCTCCCAGGCTTGGTATAGTGGCCTAATGCAGTAGAAGTCCTGTAGGACACAGCCTCCCCTATCACCAAAGCTGGGTACTCAAGTTGTGCCCACCATGTGGCCTGTGTATACCCTATTCTTATATGAGCCTTGATTGTTGTTGGCAGATCAATGCGAGGGATTTACCCAGGCCAATCAATTGCAAGGATTGGCTGTGACCACTGACCATCGACCTCTGACCACAGTGGAGGATCAGATGTGCAGGGGCCCACTCCATAGAGCAGGACTTCCTTCAGCAGGCTCTGATGCCTGCTGAGTCCACCCCTTGAGTGTGTTTGCTTTTGGAGATGGTTGGGTAGTGGTGCTTCCATGTGGACTGAAGTTGTACACTGAGTGCCCTGCCTTTGGGGCCTCCCAAGAGGAGCAGGTCAAGGTCAACCACCACTTGTGTTCTGCCCAGGACCACCAGGCATAAGCTATAAAGTGATCTGCAGATGTCTGTTACTTCCATTGGGTCCGGAGGTGTCATGGGGAGGCCTATCTTCAAACCAAGGTCAGCCGTTGCTAGTGCTGAGGCTGGGTATGGGGCTGAGGCCAGATGCTGCTTGTTTAAGAGAATTCAGGAAAATCTGAAGCATGAGCCAAGATAAGCCATATGTATGGAGGAGGCACTGGAAACAGCTTGGTTGGGCCTGAAAGTTGGGCGAGGCAGGGCCTCAGGGAATCCAGGCATGGGCAAATAGTATGAGACAGGTTGATGGAGTCTGGGATACAGCACCCACCTGCTGGCTCTGTGGGACGAGGGCTCAGCAAAGGAACAATGGTGTCTGCCAGCACTTCTGTCTGGGAGAAAGCTGTCCTTCCAGCTCTCACCCTGATGCCAAACAATTCATTTCCTCCCTATATGTCTGTGGTGCCTTTCAAGCTGCTGCCCCCGTGCTGGAGCTCAGAGGGAGTGAGTGTGAATAAGTCTGTGTGTAGGCCTTTAAGAGGAACTGCCTGGGACTCCAGAAGTTTCCATCTTCCTCAGCCTCAATCCCTGCTGTTTTTTACAGCCAGAAGTTATGGGGACTTGTCTTCCTGGCACTGGAATCCTGTGCTGGGTGGCCTTGTGTGAGGTTCAAACCCCTTGCTCCTCTATGGGTTTCTCTGAAGCCAAGATATCACCCTCAATTTTTATCTGCAACACATGGGTATTGGACCAGCCTTGTCTCTGCCTTGTCCTTGTCTCTGCCCCTACCAAGGACAAGTTGATGTTGCTGCTTCTTTAGTTTGATGTTGCTGCTTCTTTAAATCCATAACTGTAGGACTTTCATTCAGCTTCATTTTGGTGGTGCTGAATGATGGTTGTTCTGTGGTTAGTTGTAATTTTGATGTGGTTGTAGGAGCAGTACTGTGTTTACCTATGCTGCTATCATGACCAGAAAGGAGTCCCCATTTGTTTTTGATGTCATAATTTTCATCTTCCTCTTTTGTGTAACCTTGAACAAATTATTGTACCCACAATTATTTTTAATACTCTAGTCCATTAATCTTTATACTTAAGTGATTTTACATACCACATTACAGTATTAGAGTATTCTGAATTTGATTATATGTTTCCTTTTACCAGTGAGTTTTATATTTTAATATGACTTCAGGTTACTGATTAACATCCTTTTATTTTGGTTTGAAGAGCTCCTTTCAGCATTTCTTGTAAGGCAGATCTAGAAGTGATGAACTTCCTTAGCTTTCGTTTGTTGGGAAAAGTCTTTATGTTTACTTCTGAAGGATAGCTTTGCAGTGAAGAACACCAAAACCAAATTTCTATAAAAGTATGGGATAAGTACTACAAGCAGAAAAACTTCTGTAACTAAACCCTACCTTATCGAGAGGGGGTGTGCAGGGTGGAGGGGAATGATGGGGGAGAAATGGGACAACTGTAATAGCGTAATCAATAAAATATATTAAAAAAAATAAACCCTACCTTATCAAGAGCGTTCCTTCGTTCAAATTCCCCTGAGCACTTCTGAATACCATGTGTGCTGCACGATTTTGTGTGCTCCTTCATGCCGCTTGGGATTACCTTCTTTTAAAATATATGCATTTCTTAAGTATAGGATGAGCCCTGTTATAGAAATAATAGAATTCTAGAGTAAGAAAGATGTTAGAGGTTACCTGCCCACCTCTCACTCTGTGCAGAAATTTCTTCTATAACCTCTGCTCGAACATTAATTTTGGAGACTAATAGACTACAGCTTTATGACCTAGAGCCCTTTTCTTTGTTAGAAAGATAACTTTTTACTGGCTGGAAGTGTGCCTCCCTGTAACTTTTGTAATGCTATGTATGTCAGAATGAAACTCCTTTCTCAGAATTCTGCTGTAGCTGAAGCTGGGTGCTTGGCTACCTGTGAGGACATACTGACTCCTCCTTGTAAAGCCTGTCCTGCATTAGCCCACCACCTGTCTCTCTGCCAGCCTTGAGAACCACATTTCGTTACAGGATTGTGGCATTCACCTTCAAAGCAAATGAGAAGGGATTCAAGAGACTATTCTGAGAGCTTCCAGCGTGTCCCCTGGAGTTTGTGGCACTCATACTGAAATGTGTCAAGGCTGGAGGCTGCTCCTGTAGATGCTGCTCCTGGTAACCTTGTGAAGAGGCTGCTTTAGCAGGGAGCTGTGCGTTCGCTGCTGCTTCAGCACAGGTGTGAGTTTTCCAGGGATCCAGTGCTCATGCAGAAGGGAGCTAGTTGGGTCTTCTTAAAAGGAAGCCTATGAAAGAGGACTTCCTGGAGAGGCAATGGGATCCCAATAGACTAGCGGTGGCCAGGGGAAAGCTTCAAAGCTTCAAATGGAGGAGAGACACTGGCTCAGTCAAGGGAGCCCTGGAAAAAGCAGCCAGTTGTTCTACCCCCAAGAGGACACTGCCACCACATACAACCATACCTACCTCTTTGCTACTTTCCTCTAATATCTTCCCCCTTGGGTCTGGCCCTGAAAGAATCAAACATGGTGCAGACAATCTGAAGGAGATGGAATGAGGAAGAGAGACTTAGCTAACCACGCCTTTCCCCCCATACTTTCCCTTTATTGGCTGCTGTGCTTGGGGAAGAGAGAAGCCTTAAATTTAAATGAGTTTGGGGTTTTGATGTTACACTGGAGGCATGTTTTAATTACTGACATCAGAAAGCTGAGATCAGAAAGTTCTTATTGTAGCCCTGGCCAGGTGACCTAGCTGATTGGAGCACCAGCCCATACATCAAAAGTTTGCAAGCTCAATCCCTGGTCAGGGCACATACCTACATTGTGGGTTTGATCCCTGGTCCGGGTACATACAAACAGGAACTGGTTGATGTTTCTCTCTCACATCAGTGTTTCTCTCTCTGTGTCTCTCTCCCCATCTCCCTTTCTCCCTTCTCTTTTCCAAAATCAATAAACATATCCTCAGGTGAGGATTAAAAAAAAAAGTTCTTACTTTTTTGCATATAATTTTTGCCTTAAATTTTTTTTGCCTTTTTTGCCTTAAATTTAAATGAGTTTGGGGTTTTGATGTTACACTGGAGGCATGTTTTAATTACTGACATGAAACTGTTGATGAAAAGGCCCAGAAAACTATGGGGGTTGCTGGAGATTTCATTGAGGGATGAGAAGGAACAAGTCCAGAGAGCAGGCTGGGAGGGGCAATGGGAAAAAGACTAAAAGTATTCTTCCATCCAATAAAATTGTAACACGTCTAATCACTGATCCTGGTCTTCTCTCCAAAGTATCTCTTCAATGTCATTTTGACATTTCTGGGGGTATTTTAAGAGCTCGAAGACTCTTGCCCCGCCCCTTCCCAGTCATATTAAACACAACATTGTTAAACTTCAGCTTATCGACATCCTTCTCATCATACCATGTGCGGCAGCCACTGGTGCTTCCTGGGGCTTGGACACCAGATCCTCATTAATGCAGCATCCCATGGTCGAGTCTTACTCACTTTCATTTCTTTAAAATCCTTCTTAATTTATTACATGAGCTGCTTTTAAGTTAAGCCTGACCATTTTTTATTTGTGTATTTAAAAAAAATTCAGATGCAAGACTTTGTATATATTTTTTCCTATAAAGTTTTTTTATCTTACAGATCAACAGATTTTGGCTCATGCCTGTTGAGAGTATTCTGAATCTTGATTCTGTCACTTGTGGTAATTAGTCATCCTTCTTGGCCTGGTGCCCTGTGCCAATCTTATAAGCAATCTCTCTGTGACTCTGTGGAAGTGATGGAGAGGCAGGATGTTGTTGTGATCGTGAGAACAGACTCTGGACTCTTTAAGTTGAGGTCCTGGCCCTGCTTTGCTAAAATGAACATATTAATACCAATAACTATCATTGAGCGCTTAGTGTCAAGAGCGAGGTTAAGTGTTTTATATGTATTATCTCCTATAATCCCTACTCTGTCTGTTAATTTAGTAACCCCAAACAATGACAGTATGAATCACACACATCTATGATCTGTGAACCTATGCTAGCTCCAAACATCATCTTATTCTTTCATGTGTTTTCAAAAATACTTTTATATTTTAAGAGACTTAAGTGAAGCTACTGATTTATAGACTTAAAATTCATTCTTTCCTCCTTTTTCAAAGTAGAATCCTTTGTGGCAGGTTTCTTTGATCCCTACATATTATCTATTATATTACTCCATCCATGATATCTTCTCAAGAATTACTTTTTAAAAAAAAAGATTTTATTTTTTATCTTTAGAGGGGAAGGAAAGGAGAGAGGGAGAGAAATATCAATGTGTGGTTGCCTCTCGTGTGTCCACAGCTGGGAACTGGCCTGCAACCCAGGCATATAGCCTGACTGGGAATCGAACCTCAATCCTTTGGTTCACAGGCCCTCGTTCAATCCACTGAGCTACAACAGCCAGGGCAAGAATTGCTTTTAAAATGAATTCAATAAGCATTTATTGAGCACATATTCGTAAGAGCTCGGGGTGAAGGGATGAATAAAGCCTGGGGTAAGTCTTATCAAACCTCACACTCTTGTGAGGGCCAAGAGGGTAGGAAGAAAGAGATTATAGCAGATAGGTAAGCTTGAAGGAGAAGGATTTTAATTTTTTTGTTTTTAATCCTCACCAAAGGATATATTTATTGATTTGAGAGAGAGAGGAAGGGAGAGAGAGAGGCATCAATGTGTGAGAGAGAAGCATCGATTAGTTGCCTCCTGTTTGCACCCCAACCTGAGATCAAACCTGCAACTTAGGTATGTGCCATGACCAGGAATTGAACCCTCAGTGTTTTGGTGCACAGAATGATGCTCCAACCAAGTGCAGCACCTGGCCAGGGGGAGAAGAGGGATTTTAACAGATGGAGAGATAACTGGACATTCCAGGCCCTGTGTCCAGGGAATGATGAGTATACCTGGTATGATGATTAATATTGTGTTACCTTGACTGGGCCAAGGGGTGCCCAGATAGCTGGTCAAATGTTATTTCTGGTAATGTCTCTGAGGGTATTTCTGGAGAGGTTAACATTTGAGTTGGTAGGCTGAGCACAGCAGACTGCCCTCCTCAGTGTGGGTGGGCAACACTCAAGTCATCGAGGGCCTGGATAGAACAAAAACCTGGAAGGTGGAATTTATTCTGCCTGACTGGTTGAGCTGGAACATTGATCTTGATGTATTTATTCAGCACTCCTGGTTTTCAGGCTTCACACAGAATGGAATCTACATTATCAGCTCTCTGGCTATCAGGCTTTCAAACTATACCCCAGCTTTCCTGGGTTGTTAGTTTGCAGCCTTATATATTTGCAGATCCTAGACCTTCTCAGCCTCCATAATTGCATGAGTCAATACCTGATAATAAATCTCTTTGTGCATATATATATTTGTATGGAAAATAATGTGATAATTAATTAATAATAATACAAGAATAAACTGTGTTTTTTTCTACTCACAACTGTAAATCCACTTTTGCCACACCCTGTATATGGAAGTTTAACTACCTGTGTGTATATATAGTATATAGCCATACATATAGGTATATGTGAAAATATATATGAATATATGTGTGTGTGTGTATATATATCTTTCCAGGTGGTATCCAGCCATATGATATGAAAAATAGAGACATTATTTGAAGCCAATACAAGGTATAAGAAATATTGTACATAGGACAATGGTGCCTCATTCTTCTTCAAAATAGGCACATTGTGACCTCACACAGTTCTCCCAATCACCATCAGCTATCCCATCGTATTTTCCCAAATCTCATCAACAGTCTGAAATCTCTTCCCTTTCAAAGGTGATTTTAGTTTTGGCAAAAGCCAAAGTCACAGGGCACCAAGTCTGGGTTGTAGGAGGGCTGAGTCACCTGGGTGATATGATGTTTTGCCAAACAACTGCACAAGACGTGATGCATGAGCATGTTGTTGTGATGAAGTGGCCAGTTACCAGTTGCCCATAGCTGTGGCCGTCTGAATCATCCAAGTAGTTTCCATGGAGGAATGTTCAAGCTTAATGCAAAATCTGATGCAGATACATTGCTCTACTCACTCAGTCATTTTGAATGAGATGGCCACCCAGTACCCATGCTCACTGAACAGTGTCTACCACCCCACTGACTAGTACAGTGAAGTTGTCATTGTTCACACATGGGCATTCCAGTCCACTCTCCTTGGCTGCCAGGTTACATTGATGTTGCACAAACCATTCTCGATTTTTTAACAATGGCTGGACTTTTTCCGGACAGACTTTGTATATGCTTTGTTTTTCTGGAGAACTCTGACGAATATACCTGGAGTGACCAGAGTTTGATATATGCTTTGGTGAGGATTGGAGTAAAAGATCTTTAATAGAAAAGAGAGATAGTGATAAAAATCTTACATCCTTTTTCATGCACAGCCCTTTATTATTTCTTCTTCATGGTAAATGAGCCAGTTCCTTTTGTCTTGGGCTTGTATGGTAGGATATTTTTCCCCCAAAGCTTCAGTCTTTTTGTATAGCCCTCAGAACCTTAGAGTGTTTAGAACTAGATACAGAACTTCAATAAGAGCATTATTCTGTGCTGAATATTATCAGAGACTGGACTTTAGTCCTTTCTTTTTAAATTCTATTTTTTTTCTAATCAGAACAAAGTGAGCATTTCAATACAGGATCCTGTTCTGTATCACTGAATTGGGTTCACCTTTTCACCCAGAGGTCCCTTTTGCCTGGCTTCCAAACAGGTTTCAGTTTATTTCTTCTCTTCAGCTACTGTCTCTCCTGAGTTTTGTTCTATTTCTGTCCAATTACTTCCTCCCAGGTTCTTCATAAAGATTTGAACTGAATTGAAAGATGTACTTGTACTGAAGACATTTTTTTATTATATTTTATTGAGTATGCTATTACAGTTGTCCCATTTCTCCCCCAGCATTCCCCTCTACCCTGCACACCCCCTCCCACCCACATTCCCCCCTTTAGTTCATGTCCATGTGCCATAAGTTCTTTAGCTTCTACTTTTCCCACACTATTCTTGCCCTTACCCTGTCTATTTTCTACCCACCATCTATGCTACTTATTCTCTGTACCTTTCCCCCCTCTCTCCTCCTCCCACTCCCCTATTGCTAACCCTCCATGTGATCTCCATTTCTGTGTGTCTGCTCCTGTTCTAGCTGTTTGCTTAGTTTGCTTTTGTTTTAGGTGTGGTTGTTAATATCTGTGAGTTTGCTGTCTTTTTACTGTCCTATTTTTTATCTTCTTTTTCTTAGATAAGTCCCTTTCACATTTCATGTAATAAGGGTTTGGGGATGATGAACTCCTTTAACTTGACCTTATCTGAGAAGCACTTTATCTTCCCTTCCATTCTAAATGACAGCTTTGCTGGATAGAGCAATCTTGGATATAGGTCCTTGACTTTCATGACTTGGACTACTTCTTTCCAGCCCCTTCTTGCCTGTAAGGTCTCTTGTGAGAAATCAGCTGACAGTCTGATGGGAACTCCTTTTATAGGTGACTGTCCCCTTATCCCTTGCTGCTTCTAGAATTCTCTCTTTCATTTTAATCTTGGCTAATGTAATGATGATGTGCCTTGGTGTGTTTCTCCTTGGGCCCAACTTCTTTGGGACTCTCTGAGCTTCCTGGACTTCCTGGAAGTCTATTTCCTTTGGCAAATTGGGGAAGTTCTCCTTTATTATTTGTTCAAATAAGTTTTCCACTTGTTGCTCTTCCTCTTCCCCTTCCCCTTCTGGTATCCCTATAATTTGGATGTTGGGACATTTAAAGATGTCCTGGAGGTTCCTAAGCCTGTCCTCATTTTTTTGAATTCTTGTTTCTTCATTCTTTTCTGTTTGGTTGTTTGTTTCTTCCTTCTAGTCCACTCCATTGATTTGAGTCCCAGTTTTCCTCCCATCATTATTGGTTCCCTGTGCGTTTTCCTTCATTTCATTTATTGTAGCCTTCATTTGTTCATCTAATTTGTGACCCATGTCAACCAATTCTGTGAGCTTCCTAATCACCAGTGCTTTGAACTGTGCATCTGATAGGTTGGCGATCTCTTGGTCACTTAGATGAATTAGCTCTGGGGCTTTAATCTGTTGTTCCATTTGAGCCAGTTTTTGTTTTTGTCTGGTTGCAGGTGTTACATAGTAAGGGGAGGAGCTTTAGGTGTTCACCAGGGCAGGGGAGCCCAGTTGCTGGGTTGTGACGCTGTATGTGGGGGTGGGGTCTGAGAGGGAACAATGGCGCTTGCTCTGCTCTCTCTCGAGTTCCAGTCCCTTCCGCCAATTTCCCCAAGCAAATTGGGCCCTTCTGGTGCTGATTTCTGTGTGAGTGGGCTTGTGTACATTCTAGGACCCTGTAGGGCTCTCCAAGAAACTCTCCTGTGAGGCTGGGAGTGTCTCCTAGCCCCTCGACCCCCACAAGTGTTTTCAATTGGTGCTTTTAGACTTTATTTTCTGGCACCGGGGCCCTGCGTTGCTTAGTCTGTCTTGCTGCCCATTTTCACTTGGTTTATCTCTGCGCAAATGTGTCACCACAGTCAGCCGCCTTGTGCGCCTCGCTTGGTCTGCTCGTTGCCTCCCTGTGCATAGTCACAGCTGCCTGTGCACTTGGGGTGTGCCAGCTGCCACCTGTGCATCCTGGACCACTAGCCACTGCTTTTTCCTGCTGCAACCCCTCCCCACCAGCCGCCAACTCCACCCCTCTTACCGGTCTGGGTGAATTGTTGTCGGACTTCTGTACAATTCAATTTTCTATCTGTTCTGGTTGGTTTTTTTTTTTTTTTTTGGTTGTATATTTTTGTTGTCCTTAATTTTGGTTGTGAGCAGAGGCACAGTGTGTCCACCTACGTCTCCATCTTGGCCGGAAGTCTGTACTGAAGACATTTTAAACTATTCTTCCTGGCCTAGCTCATGTTGCTCACCAAGCCCCCATTTCATTTGACATTGCTTTTTTGTTGCTGTCTTTTTCTAAAGCAGAAGTAGATGGGTGTACCAGATCCATTTTCTGAGTTCTCATTTCTTGTTTCTTGGGTGTACTCACACCATGGACAGGACTCCAAGAATCATTGTCTCTTTGTTTTCATGCACTTGTTGGCAATTTTAAGTGAACTGTTCCAGAAGCTTGTGCATCTTTATTGCATTTTGAGATGAAATTATTAACATACCTGAGTTGACAGCATCTGTTCCTTCCCACTTAAAGCCCACCCTACAAAGCAACATGTGTCCCAATTTTAGGAAACAGGCTGAACAGATGCCTAACAGTTGTACTGAACACTTTCCTCATGAAAGAGCTGCTCTCGCGTGCATTTTTGTTTCTTTCATTGTAGGGAAGAAGAGTGGATTGAACAATGTCATGAACAGGGATCCTTTGCCTTTATTGTTTGGGCTACTATTGCAGACTTTTTCTATCTGAAGTGGCTAGTGGTAGCAGAGGGTTTGGAGATTTCAGATTCTCTCTCTTCACCGGCACAGTGCAGAATCATAAAGCTGGAAGCAAGGCTGGCTTTGTGGGCCTGGGGTCTGTGCATTCTCACGGGGCTCTGCACTTGCAAGGACCCCTTGCTTGGCTTTATGTTCTGCTGTTGTCATGCTTGCTTTTTGAACATGGGGTCCACATTTGCATCTTGCACTGAGGCTCACATCCTCTCAAACTAGTCATGGCTGGGAAGAATGGAGGGCATCTGGCAGGAACACATCGTCACTATATGGGGTAAATGACTAAGCTTCTGTATCTCTGTGGAAGCTGATTCAAAGTAAGTTCTGACAAAAGTAAAAATGAAAAAGAAAGGTAGTTTTCCTTAAAATTTTATGTCTATTACTAGAGTTGGAAGGGCCTGACAAGCATTTGTTTCAAGCGTCCTTCTTAGAATGGGGCACTTTTTAAACTGTCTTTGTGACTTCTATGGATGAAGACTTCATAACGGTCCCAAAGAGTCCTTTCAAGTCCACTGCAGGCCATGCCTGATTTTCTTATAAAAGACAAACATCCGTCAAACACATAGGATTAATTACTGCACTGTCTTCATAGTATTATGCATTGAGGGCACTGGCAAAATGGAAATAAAGCAAGCTGTCTGTATTACAATTTAAGAATGTTTTTCTTCAACTAGCAGTGTTGAAGAAGTGATGCACAGTTAGATCTTTGCTTTCTGAGGAGTAAAATTACCTATATTTTGCTGTGTATAATGCATACTTTTTTGCCCACATTTTTGAGGGAAAAATAAGAATGCACATTATACATGGGTATAATGATACCCATTGAGTAATCATTATACATGGGTATAATGATTACATACCTGGACATAACAATGGGTATAATAATCCCATGTGCATATTATACACAGGAGTGCATTATCAAAATATGGTACTCTCAACATGTGGCTGTGGAGACTTATTTATAGAGAGGGAAGAAGTTGGAGAACTCAGGGCTAGGAAAGAATAAAGAGGAATGAAGTGAAGAAGAAGCCCCTGAAAAAGAAGAGATGGAAGGATGTTTTTTGAGAAGGCTACATTAGTAGTCACAGACTCAGAACTCTGCTGAGTATGTTTTAGAGTTCTCCCTGCTTTCTAAACCGTCCACCCACACATGTTATTGAACCCTGCTTTATATAAAGCACTGCATGCTCAGCTCACCCTCTGAACCCCTCATACCTTTCCTGCTGGGAGATGCTGAACCATGTGATTTCCATATTGTTTGTGCTATGTGTTTTAATTTAAGACTTGCATAATGTCCCTATTAAGTTCCATCTTACCCTTGAAAATCAGTCTCATTTGTGCCGAATCTAATTTGGTGACTCCCCTGCATTTAACCAGTCGGGTTTCTACTCCATCATTTAAGGCAGGGTCATTGAGTAATAGAGGTTAAAGAGAAATCACTATGTAACTGAAGAAATAGCCCAAGGCCCTCCTACCAAAAATACATTTCCACCATTAGATTTGTTTCTTTGATCTCAAACTTCTTAACCAGGAAGCCACAATTGATGAAATACAAATTCTTCTCTGAAGCATATTTATATTCATGAATGTGTTAGCCTAGCCTGAATTTCTTTTTTTCCTAGAAGCCTGGAGGGCCTTGGAGGTTACAACAGGGTGTGAATGAGTTTTCTTTCAATGGAGAAGTATGGAAGGAAATGGAGCACAGAATAACCCCAGGTGGCTCCCAGAGGGTTTCCTTAGGGTCTTCAGGCTGCCTAGAGTTCTTGAGAAAGGGCAGGAACAGGTAGAAGTGGGTGCTTATCTGTGATGTCATCACATGTTCAAAGTTTGCAAAGTTTGCAAAGTTAGTCCAGGATGAGAGGTTAGTCCTTTATTGTGTTGAATGTGCAGAGAAGTCACATTCCTCCACTGTCCCTTAGTAGCTTTCAGATTAGTCTGTCGCCAGGCGGGGCCTCGAAGTACAGTACAAAGGCCCGGTGAGTCTGGACTAGGCAGAAGAAGGGAGAGGTCTGAGGTAGGGACAGCTTTGGTGTGATGATCTCTAACAGGTAGATGGGGCATGATGGAACTAGGGAATGGAAAGTAGTGGATGGGAGTTGTTAAGACAGATTTTTCCTACTTTTATTGGCACAGTAGAGCTATAATTGATGGGATTTCTTCAAAAAGAAAAAAAGAGTAAACTGTCACAACCACTGCTTCAGTTTAATGGAACTGAAGAGGTTGACCAGGTTTGCAGTGTTAAAACCAGGTGTTCTCTGGTGTGTCATATATCCTGCCAGGTGAGATGTGTCTCTGAGGAGAATGGACCCTTCACTCAACACTTCTGGCTTCTGAGGATGAGGAGAGTGCTTCCTGTAGTCTGTCTCTAAGCTGTATCTCTCTCGAGATGTTTTTCTTTCTAATCCATCCAGCATGTTTCAATAGGCGAAAATGGTATACTCTTAATTTCCTCCTGTGAAATCAGTGACAATTAAATTGCTGTCCTCACAGGTTGAATGAAGGTGAAGTGAGATAACTCAGGTAAATTTACTCACTCAGCTTCTGGCCACGCACTGGATGTTAGTGTACTTCCTTGTCTAATGTTACTTTTTACATATTGAGCCCTTTATTCTTTCACAAGTATTTGTTGAGTGGCTGCTGTGTGCCAGACACTGTTCTGAATTTCTTTAAATAATTACTGCCTTAAAAAACCCTAAAGTACTAGGTTGCCTGTGGATTATTAATATTATATGTCAATATGAATATACAACCAATTATAATAATTATTAATCATATTAATAGTGTTAATAGTATGAGTGATAATTATATTACGGTTCTGTAAAATGGTAGCCTTTGAGAGAGCTAGGTGAAAGATATATGACTTTTTAAAAACAACTTTTTATATAATTATTTCAAAATGAAAGGTTAAAATATTATAAGAAATGCTGAGTTCTCTTTGTTAAGTAGCAATCCATGTGTATTTATCCCTTTGGCATTAGATGATCCTGGATGAGGGCATTGTTACTTATCCTGGATTTTGTTGATGGGGTTGAGATCCAGAGAGACAGATATTAGAATGAAAGATACCTCAAACCCTGCCAGCTGAGTACTGAACTAATTTTTTTTCTTCTTTTACCTGCTCCCGTTTCTGCAATTCTCTAAATTGGTAACAGGAATTCCCCTCTCCAATTAGTTACCATCAGTTAGTCATTATGTCTTTAAAAAATTATTTATTGATTTTGGAGAGGAAGTGGGGAGGGAAGGGGATCGGAGGGAAAGGGAGGGGAGAGGGAGGGGAGGGAGTGGTTTGTTGTTCCATTTATTTATGTATTCCTTGGTCAGTTCTCGCATGTGCCCTGATTAGAGATTGAACTCACAACCTTGGTGTATCAGGATGATGCTGTAATCCACTGAGCTCCTTGGCCAAGGCTAGTCATTGTGTCTTTGCCTGTCAATGTCCAAGATCTCTCTGAAACTATTCTCTTTCCATTCCCAGTGCTGCTGCCTTTGTTTTTGGCTCACCACCTTTCTCCCCAGGACCTACCTCAGCTTCTTCCTTAGTCTTGAATACTTCTATTTCACCTTTCACACCTTTCCAAGAAAGTTCTCTCCAAAGTGCAAATCTGCTTGTGTCACACTCTTGTTTAAAGGGCCTATCTGCCTACAGGATAAATGTCAAAGTCTCTACATGAGTGTTTTGGGTTGAATTGCATCCTTTCCCCCCAAAAGATATTTTGGAGTCCTAACCCCCATTGCCTCAGAATGTGACCTTATTTGGAGATAGGGTCTTTACAAAAGTAATCAAGTTAAAATGAGGTCATTAGAGTAGCTCTAATCCAATTTGACTGATACCTTTATAAAAGGGGTATTAGACCCAGGAAACAGACAGACACACACCCTGAATGCCAAGTGAAGATTGGAGTTATGCTGTCACGAGCCACGAAACTACCAGAAGCTAGGGGAGCATCCCCGAGCAAATTCTCCCCTAGGTTCTTTAGCGGGAGCATGGTTCTGCTGACACTTTGATCTTAGACTTCTGGCTTCCAGAACTGTGGGACAATAAATTTTTGTTTTGTAAGCCTCCCAGTTTGTGGTACTTTGTTATTGCTGCCCTAGCAAACTAGTACCAGGAGTCTTTGTCTCATCTTCCAGGACTTATTTTATCTATTCATGCAGCAACTATTTGTTGAGAGCTGATATTGTTTCAGGCACTGTACTAGATTTGGGAATGTAGCTGGAAATAAGGCAGGTGGCTCCTGCCTCATGGAACCTGTGTGCCATTGAGGGCTCTGACAAGTGTCCAGACCATCAGAATGAAGTGTGAGAACTCTCTGATTAGCATGGTACAGAGTTCACAAAAGCAGGGCATCCAATACTTGGAAGGCTAGATAAAGCTTCCTGGAAGAAGCAACGTTTAAATTCTGTGTAATAAGAATTCCTCCTTTCCTCCTGTGAAATGTTTTACATGAGTTATGAAAAGAATGAGAAGAAGAAAGGAAAAACAAGGCAAATGGTGCTAGCCATTACCAGCCATCCCTCTGAAACTTCTGTATATGCTCTGAAATATTTTCCTACATGGTGTGAGAAAGCTGTTTCAGTACTTTTACCCATACCTGGGGTGTATACTAGAACATTTATACTGAGACAGGGCTGTACTACACACTACTCTCCGCTTCTCCCCCAACTGGCCACCCTTCCAATATGCTCCCTTCAGGGGGTATGCTTTGTGATTTATTTTCCCCTTCAAAGTTGACCTTGTTCATTTTAACCAGATGTTGACTATTTTAAAAATATGATCAAGGGAATGAGAAGGCAAGCTACAGACTGGGAGAAAATATTTGCCAAAGATGACTGTTATCCAAAATATACAAAAAATTCTTAAAACTCAACAGTAAGAAAATGAACAACCTGATTTAAAAACAGGCAAAAGATCTGAATAGATACATCTCTAAAGAAGACATATAGATGGCAAGTGAGCATATGAAAAGATGTTCAACATCATATATCATTAGGGAGTGGTGTATTAAAAAACGAGATACCATTGTATCCCTATGAGAATGGCCAAAATCCAAAACACTGACAACACCAAATGCTGGCAAGGATGTGGGGCAACGGGATTCTCATTCATTGCTGGTGGGAGTGCAAAATGGTATGGCCACTCTGAAGACAGTTTAGAAGTTTCCTATAAAACTAAACGCACTCTTACCATATGATGCAACAATCACACTCCTTGATATTCACCCAAGTGAATTGAAACCTTATGTTTATACAAAAACCTGCACATGGATATTTATAGCAGCTTTATTCATAATTGCTAAAGTTTGGAAGCCACTAAGATGTCCTTCGACAGGCCAATGGATAAGTCAACTGTGCTATATCCAGACAATGGAATATTATTTGGTGCTAAAAAGAAATGGGCTGTCAAGCCATGAAAAGACTTGGAGAAAACTTAAATGCACATTACTAAGTAAAAAAAGCCCTTATGCAAAGGCCATATACCAAATGATTCCAATTCTGTGACATCCTGGAATGGTCAAACTATGGACACAGTAAAAAGATCAGTGGTTGCCAGCAGTGAATGGGGAGAGAGGGATGAACAAGCAGAGCACAGAGGATTTTTAGGGCATTGAAACAATTCCGTATGAAATTACAAATGGTGATTACATATCATTATATATTTTTCAAAAGCCCATCCAGTGTACACACTAGGAGTGGACCCTAATATAACCTGTAGACTTTGGGTGGTAATGATGTGTCAGCGTAGGTTCATCATCTGTAACAGATGCACTCTTCTGGTTTAGGATGTTGGTGGTGGGGAAACTGTGCTTGTGTGGGCACAGCGGGCAGATAGGAATTCTGTATTTTCTGTTCAGGTTTGCTATGAACCTAAAACTTCCCTAAAATAATACAGTTTATTGATTAAAAAAAAACCCAAAATTGGAAAACAAAACCCATGGGCAAATGTGAATTGTGGGTAGGAAATGTTACTTGCTTCAGGCTTTGTGCCTCTTCCTCCCACTCCGCACCCCTGTGGATGGCCTTCCCCGCCACCTCTCCTAGTTCACCTCTGGCTTTTGTTTTCTTACTTTCTTTACTTTCTTTTACTATGTCAGAAACCATGGAATATCAATGTCCTATTTGATGTTTCTGCTAACATCCAATTTCCACTGAAAATACTCTCTTACTTTTTTGATGCCCAATAAAGTTTAACTCCCTCCCCAAATCTCTGAAAGCGTAGGCTTTCCAGTTCTCACCCATCACTGGTTTAATTCTATTTAATTGTGTTTGTCCTTTATATATTGCCATATGGCTTCAATATGTATGTTCTCAGTATCTCCTAATATGTTATCTCCTAGAACCAGCGCATTTATAAAGATGTCTCAAATGGAATTTAATTAAAAACAGATGGATCCTCTTTGAACTGCTTCCTTATCAATTAACAAGACCAGCTGTCTCACTAATGCAATCCTAGAGAAGAGAGAAACCATCTATTCTAACTCCCTCCTTTTGTAGATGAAGAAACTGGGGGCCAGAGGTGCTTCTGTGACTTTGCAAAGGTCACACAACTCAATAGTACAACACTGGGCTTTGGTTCAGAAGGCCTGTGTTCTAGTCCCGGTTCAGCTTAGGCTCTTCTCCTCTTATGGTTGATGTGTGTTTCCAGGGACCCCACTGCCGAATGCTCCCCTCTTGGGGTGCTCCAGCTACCGAATGCTTGCATGGAGGACAGTTCATTCATTTCCTGCTGCTTTTCTCCTCCTTCCTCCTTCTTCATCTCTTCATTCTTCTGTTGGGAAGATAAGATTTAAATACATTTTTCAAGATTTCATATCTTTTCCTTTTCAAAACTAAGAGTAGGTCATTGGAAGGACTTTAGAGGTCACTGAGTCTCACTCAGTAGTTTTACACATGAGACAACTCAGGCCCAGAGAGTTGAATCAACTTACCCCAAATCACAGAGAAGGTGGTAAATCTGAAATTAGAACCCATCTTTGCACCTGGACCTTCACCGTGTCCTAGCACAGCCCAATCTTGCAGAACACCTTTATTAGCAAGCTCCGGGTAGGAGTAGGATTGGGAGCATCAGGGAAGGGCCACTTAGGAAAGATTTGAAAATACACCATTAATTAATTTTCTGTGAAGAGGTTCCAATGCTTCTAAAATCATGCCCCAGGGTCAGAGATAGCACTGTTGCCCTGGACTACCCAGAAGATGAAAAGCAGAAGTTTGTATGGGCACAGTCATCTTCCATCCCCAAAGAGGGAAAAGTGTCTCTTTTTTTGGTGCAAAGACTATACAGATTGTCGATTTCATTGTGTTTTCTTAGGAATTTGAGACAATGTGAACAGATAGGCCTTTACTCACACATTATTTCTCAGTTAATTTTGCTGATAAATATGTTATCATTTCCAGGCCAATTAACTTCTGACTTCCAGAATTCCTCCTTCACAAGACACAAGCAAGGTCAAAGGTTATTTTGTTCAATGAAATGTTAAGATGGTTGTTATTCCATCAGCTCAGCTGTTCCAAGATATGGTGTTTTATACCCTTTCCTACATCTATTTTTAGAGATTTTCTCTTAAAAATCAAAACCCATCAAATTTTTATAAGGATAGGCAATATTAATTATTTGTGAATTATAGCATTCTTTGATAATAAATTTGGATATAGATTTTAAACTCTTGGGTCTTAAAGTAGTATTTCTTAGAAGCTTCATTGTCTTAAAAACACAAAAGACATTTTGGATCTTAAAAACCATGAAAAAGAGTTAATATTAAATTTGAGAGCTTTTTATTTCCTAATTACTTTGATTTTAGTTTAGATCAAGTAGCAGCTCAGCACTTGGGAGTCTAGAGAGTGTTTTGGGCTGAATTGTGTCTCTTATGTTGAAGTCCTAATTCCCAGTCCCTTAGTTGGGACTGTTTGGAGAATGGGTCTTTAAAGTGGTAACTAAGTTAAAATGAGGTCCTATGGGAGGGCCCTAATCCAGTATGACTGGTGGGTGTTCTTACAAGAAGAGAATAGGACAGCCACACACAGAGAAAGGACCATGGGGGCATGCAGCAAGAAGTGGCTTTTCACAAGCCCAGGAGAGAGGTCCTGTCAGAAACCAGCCTTGCCAACACCTTGATCTTCTAGGCTCCAGGACTGTGAGAGAATACAATTCTTTGTTTAAGCCGCCCAGTGTGTGGCACTTAACTGTTAGCTCTAGCAAACTAACATGAAGAGGTTGCTTAGAGTGCACAAAAGGCCCTTCTCCCTCTCCCAGAAAGAGTAGGACATGCAGCTGCCCACTAACCTGATAGGGCTGGAAGAGGGCCCAGTGTTACAATGTTGGTGAATTTGATTGGAAAGCTATAAATCACTGCCTAGCTGTGTGACCTTGGGCAAGTCTCTGTTGTTTCCAGGAATCAGTCTCCGGTCCTGGAGAGTCCCTTGACACTCCTGGAACGGTGGCTCCAAGCTGCTGCTCATTGCACTCCCTTCAGCTGGGTCCCAACGAAGCTTGGTAAAAATGGATTTGCAGTCTCACCTGAAGTACTGCTGAACCAAAATCTCTCTAAGTGATGCACAGAAATTTTTATTTTTATTTTTTTACAGTGTAAAATTTTTATATTTAGGATTAGCCAGCGGGACTTAGTTCAGATGATCCCAATTTTGTTGGCAACACCCAAAGCATCATAGTCAGGAGCTAGCTGAACAGGTGCCTCCTTCTCTCTATCAGGCTTGATCAGGGTGTTGACCTTGGCCACGTCAATGTCATAGAGCTCCCTCACAGCCTGTTGATCTGGTGCTTGTTGGCCTTGACATCCACAATGAACACAGATGTATTCTTGTCTTTTATCCTTTTTATGGTTGACCCGGTAGTCAGGGGGAACTTGATGATGATGGCATAGTGGTCAAGCTTGTTTCTCCTGGGGGCGCTCTTCCTAAGATATTCGGGCTGCCTTCAGAGCTGCAGTGTCTTTTATTTGGGAAGGTAGGTGACGTGCAGATCTTTGATTGATTGATTGATTGATTGATTGATTGTGGCTGTGGACATCTTTCAGCACTGCTTTCCTTGCCTTTAAAGTGTTTGCTTTAGCTTTGGCTTTGACTTTGGGAGGGGCAGGGGCTTTCTTCTTTGCTTTCAGCACCATCTTTGTGAAAAGGGGAGAATTTATTTTTTACAAACTTTTCAGCAGATTCCAAAGGCAAGCCAGGTTTGGGTACCACTACATTAGATCATCTCCAAGCTTTCTGCTTGATTTACATTCTGCGCTTCCATGCAAAAGGTTTTGATCCCCATCCTCCAACAGGAGGCTGAGACCTGGAAGAAAAGGAGCAATAGCATCTTGTCATCTCCATCACACACTGACGATGGCTCCCCCACATTTTTTTTTTTTTTTGGCCTGTGCATGTCCTGGCCAGTCTGCAGCAGTTATGAAGCTTCATAGGACAGCCTGGGTCATGAGGGGAGCTGGTTGCACACTGATGGTACAAAGAGTGGGCTTGGTTTGGGGTAGGCAGAGATCAGGAGTAGGTGCAATGCTGGAAAGAAGGCACTGGGAGGCCCAGGGCTGTGGTGGCACATAGACTGAGGGACCCAGCTCTGTTCCCAGCTTTGTGATGTTCTAGTTATGTGTCCTTGGCTAGAGGAGGCTGAGCCTCTGTTTACTCACTTGCAAAATTCATTTATTTTCTGCTCTGCCTATTGGGACAATCAAGTTGGATGATGATGATGCAAGTGCCTTGAAAAATAGAAATCCTTTATACGAGTCTCTGGTTCTGTAGTAATTATATAGCGGTAATAATGCACTAGGGCTGGGTAGGGCTGAGGCAAAGTGCAGGTCTTTGGAAAGCTAGAAAGATGAACTGGTTAGTTTTAACCACATTTTCTGATATGTATTTAATTAAACTCTGCAGCTTTGGTTAATGCATAGCCAAGACTTGTGAAAAAATGAAACAACTCTGACTCCAACACAGGGAAAATGGGTTGCTCTATTCCAGATACTGGTTCAAAGGCTATAGGCCAAAAATGTGACAGTTAGAATATTCATCCAGGCCTCTTCCCCACATCATGTGGCCTCTCTCTGAGGGTGAATGTGCCACTGGCTGAGGTCTCTCTTTCCAGTCATGCCCTTGGTAAGGCAAGTTACACAGAGAACCTCACGAGAACCACCACTTGTATTAAATCCTTTGAACATCCATGCCCTGACGTGTGGAAGGCCCATCTCGTTTCTCTGCATACCTCAGGCATGTGTTGATATGTGCACATCTGATTTTCATAATGGCTTTCAGCCTCTCAGTATTTACAGATGTTAACTAGTGAAGCCTGAGAGTTCCTCTGTGAGGCTGGCAGTTCTAATTTCAATTTTATGAAAAGGGCAGTTGAGAAATGATGGGACTTCCTCCAAGCTTCTGTTAGAAGGGAGACCCCATTCTAGAAAACTGATTATATTTTAGCTTGGACTACACCAACTCATGTTCTGGCATATCATCTAGTCTCTTAGTCACCTCTCAGGTGGTTTTGGATTGATCAGAGAGATCAGTCAAAGTAGTTGGTTTATCTACTTTACATTATTTTTTCTCTGTGCATGTATGCATGTGTGTATGTGTGTATAGATATGTAGGATGGGGCAAAAGTAGGTATTATATAGAATAGCATACCATTCTAGATTTGTCTATCTTTTCATGGTGTTTTAACCTGTTCCTCTATCCCCTGCATTTGCTCTAAGATGAGAATTAGGACCAAGGCTCAATTGGGTTCAGGTTAAATGTTTTTCCAAAAATAAATTACAGGTGATGCTCTGTTCCTCATTTTGCACCACATCAGGGGACACTGAGTAGCAGGTTGTCCTCTAGTAGTGATGTTGCGCATGATCACTTGGTTAGAGGTGGTGACTGAAAGATCTTGCAACTGTGAGGTACACTTCCACCCTTGCAATCTGAGGGGTGATACTTTGCACCCTGCACATCTGCTCCCAACAGCATCTCACTGAATGGTTTGAGCATCTTTTGGTGAGTCTTGCCTGACTCATTAATTATCTTGGAGATTGCAGAATGGTGATTTTCTAAGTATATTTCTTCAATCATTTCTTCATTATTATCTGGACTTCTGTAAAGAAGACCTTTCCTCTCGGGCCCCCTTACCCCCTCCTCTCTCTTCTTCTTTGAGGATCGTTGTGGACTCATGCATTTTATTTATTTAATATGTTTCAGTAAATTACAGTTGCTTTTGATGCTTAAGTTTACCCAAATTTAGGCCATGGGAGTGCCTCCAGGTTGGCTCCAATGCCCTTCTGATCTGACCTGAATGGTCTTGGAGCACTTTCCCGGCTTTCTGGCATATTGTGGTGTCTCAGTCTCCTTTCTTCTTTCCTTGCCCCACACCTGAAATTAGCCATTTCTCTAGAGCCCTGACTTCTTTTAATGGGGAATCATATTAAAAACCAAGATCTGACTTAACAATACTAAACTTTACAGGTAAAAATGGCTAGGATGGTAAATGTTATGTGTATTTTACTACAGTTAAAATAAAAACCAGCCAAGATTCGGGCGTTAGGTAGGTATGTTCATTGTTACTGTCATAGTTTTAGGCCTTTCAGTGGACAGGGCTAGGAAAGAATATTTTTAAAAATGAGTTTATGTTGATATTTCCAAATCTAATCTAACTTTGTAGATTTTCTATATGGAGAAAAATATATAGGTTTTCCCCTTAACTTCTTTTATGTAGATATTTCTGCTCTCTTATTCTGAAAATCTTGGTATGTAGAATAACTTATTTATCTAGTAATATACATAAAATAGTTTCATGAATATAATCACAATATTGCTATCAACAATATTTACCAAATGAAGCTTAATATTTTGTTGCACAACTTTTTATCCTTGATTATAGTTGTACAAAGAGAATAGAGCCATTGAAGATATACAGAGTATGGTTTTCAAAAGTTATTCAAAGTAATACAGACCTTATAATATAGTTATATTGTTAATTTGGTAACCACCTAGGTTAATTTGTTTTTGTTTGTATTCCATTTATGTTGTAGGCCTTTTTTTTTCTGTTTTCTAATTTAACATTAGCTTTTGAATATGTAAAGTACTTCTAAAGTTTAAAGATCAAAATAATATAAAATTTATGCTTAGAAAATCCTTGATCCTATCCCTACCTCCCCATTCCACATTCCACCTCTTGACTCCCAGAGGAAGTAATTTTTATTTATTTTGGTTTATATTTCCTTTTGAAACAACAAAAATATGTATTTGTCCCCCTTTATTTCACAAAAGGAAGTATATTTTACTTTTCCACACATTTTTCTTTCATAAAAGGAAGTATATTTTATGTACTAAGTATAACATTTATATTGTTCTTGCTTTTTTCCCTTAATAAACATTTTGGAAATCATTCCATATTCATTCATTAGAGATGTTCATTTCTTTAAGTTTGCATAAAACTACACTACGCTATGGATAATTTACCATAGTTTATTTAATCAATCTCCTTTTGATGGACATTTGGATGGTTTTCAATCTTTTGCTATTACAGATGATTTCATAGTGAGTAAATGCATGTATATATTATCTATGTATTTGTTGGCTATATCTTTAGGGTCGATTCCTAGGAGCCTCAACTTTCCTTCTTAAAGCCTTTTGCCACCCTTTAGCTAATAACTATTTGTTTCTTCTTTCAAGTGCTTAGTGTGTCAAAGTCAAAGTAAAAAGTAATATGGGATACAAAGTAAGAGGATTTGGATAGTTATCAGTGAACATGGTACCTGAACCAAGAATTTTTAATGTTAAACCCTGTATAAAAACTCACACTATCCAGCACTATCATTTTTAGACCTCATAATTTGTACTTAAATTAAACTTAGACTACATATAGAAATTACAATCCACTGTTTTAATTTTTTTCTTTTCTTTTTTTTTTTTGGTCTGTGTTCTCTCCCAAAGCTTAGGTTTTTGCTATTCTGTGTTCCTGAATTCCAACCATATATTAGACACTGGGCTTTAATTTTGACAAAATTTGACTCACAGTGGTTATACTTCATGTAAGCATAGTTCTACTGAGTGGAATATGAATCTTTACTCTAATTGGGCAACTCCCTTATTGTCCAGGGTCACTGCTCAGGCATTTAATCATGTACTCAAGCTAACTTCCTCACTCCTCAGTAACTGAAATCCCTTTGCTTAGATATGAGTTGATAGTGTATACAGTTGACTCTTGAGCAACCTGGGGTTAAGGACACTGACCCCTGTGCAGTTGAAAATCTGCATATAACTTCTGACTCCTCCAAAACTTAACGACAGTCAGCCCTTGGTATCCATGGGAGATTGGTTCCAGAACCCCTGGTGGGTACCCCTGTGTGCAGAAGCTAAGTTCTCTTATATAAAATGCCATAGAACAGTGCTTACAGTTGGCCCTCTTCACCCATGGATTCTCCACTGGGAATCGAAAATACTGTTCTCAGTCCATGGTTGGTTGAATCCATGGATGTGAAACCCACAGATATGGAGGACTGACTGTATTTATTGAAAAAAAATCTGCATATACATAGACACCTGCAGTTCAAATCCCTGTTGTTCAAGGGTCAACTACAATCCCTTTACTCATGTATATTAAGAATAGTCATTATCCTAACCAAGAACAAGATTAGAAACCATTGAACTATTATGCAACTGTTACATTCTGAAATAAACTTGAATGCTATGCTGCATTACTGATCCAATCAATCTCTGATTTCATGTAATTCTTCTATAATTTTTTATATCTTCCACTTCCCTTCTGTCTGTGAACATTTGGTTTAGGGAAGAATGATTGATTCACCCATGCGGAACAAGTGAGTTGCTATTTCCTTTGTGCTTTCAAAGTGTTTTGTACTTGTGATCTACACCTCTTTTCTAGCATTTAGACATGTGGACCCAGAATTGCGGCATGCAGTGTGAGGTTCCGCCACTAGACTGCGAGCTCTTCAAGTGTACCTGGAGGATAAAGTCTGCTTCCTTATGCTGTCACAGGATGGGGGCATAAACAAATGAACAATAAATAATACTTAAACCTATTCCTCCTGGGTCATTCGTACTTATCCTCTGAGGCAAACCGTAACACTTCAACAGGAATCCAATACGCATATCTGTGAGGATGTTGGCATGGAGGGGAAACAGCAAACTATCATTTTGATGAATGTGGGCTAAAGAAAGCATCCTAACCCTAGTCATTAAGGGAATACTATGGAAGCACAAGAAGTGCAAATGCGAGCTGGCTATCCCTATCCTGTTTCCTGTATCTTTGTAGTCTAGCTCACAGGTGACCACAAACGAATCATTTGCTCCAATGTTCCCAGTTATTTTAGCTTTCAGGGTCATCTTTTCCTTTACTGCCCATTAAAGGGATGTGGCTAGCAAAAAATTCTTAGGCTCCTACAGGAACCAAATGTACTAATTCAGCAAATGCCTTCTGTGAGGCTATCTAGGCCATTTTTCCTTTTGAAGTTTTCCAGAGATGGCGTGTCCGTTCCAGGATCCAGATGTCCTCCGTCTGGTTTGGAGACACAGCGCTGGTGGTGGGAGAGCCTCATCTCTCACCTCACATGTGGGATAGATGTAGACTCTGTGCCCGACCCCACCCTGTGGGGAGATTCCAGGTAGCCCTGGGATACGCAGGTAGATACTGAGGTTTCCTTGCATCCCAGAACTCAGACTTCACCAACAGAACAGCAGTGGAGAGAATAAGAAAGTGACTGGCCTGACTTGTGTGGGGGCCTTGGGATTGCCATTTGGGGTGAGACTTTGGAATCATAGATCTGGGAGAGGCAGAAAAGAGGAGACAGAGGTGCAGAGTGGGTCATGCCTAGGAGGTCTATTTCTCTCTTTTCCCAAGTGCTTGGAAATTTAGAGATGGTTCAGTTTAGGGGACCTGAATCTCTAATAAGTTAATAGCAGTATAAAGTAGAGAATTTTGCTGGAGGAAGCTGATTTCCATCAGCTGGGGTGGGGGAGGGTTAGGAAATCCTATCTAAGCAGAACTGGCCTTGAACTAGGTTTTGTGGAAAGCAAAACTTAGATGAGCAGAGAAGCAGAGTGCTGGCCTGAGGTGCGGATTAGAAGATGGGAGGGGAACAGCACGCTCAGGGAGTGCTGAAGGGGAGGGCTGGCATGGGTGACAGGTGGGAGATGAGTTTGGAGAGAGAGGTTGAGGCTGGGTTGCACTGTGTCTTGATCATTCGGCTAAGTCAGGGGCAGGTACAAGCTTTTTATTTTTTTAAAGCATATGGGATTTGGTAGTCTAAGCATAAGAATACAAAATTATGAAAAAATTTCCGGGGCTCGTTGCAGGGCCTATACAAATGACAGGCCTTGAAGCATTGGTTTCACATTAGAAACTTAGGGAACCCTTGAGTGTTTTTGAGCCATGGATGTTCTCTGCGAAGGCATGCTAGGCAGGAACTGTTTAGTTGAGGGCTGGATGCAGACACAGTTTTCTGGCGTGCCCATGTTGGTACTAGATGCGCTGGTAAGTTTGAGTGGGGCAGTATTAGTTTCCTAAGGCTGCTGGCACAAATCACCACAAACTGAGTGGCTGAAAATGACAGAACTTCACTCTCTCACAGTTCAGGAGGCCAGAATTCTGAAGTTGAGGTGTCTCAGGGTTGGGTCCTTCTGGAAGCCCTGAGGGAGACACTGACCCATGCCTCTCTCCTGGTGTCTGGTGGTTGTTGGCAATCCTTGGTGTTCCTTGGCTCATAAACATATTACTCCAGTCTCTGCCTCCATCTTCACATTGGCTTCTTCTCTGTGCCTTCTCTTATAAGGATATTCAACATTGGGTTTAGGGCCCACTTTAAATCTCGGATGATCTCATTTCAAGATCTGTAAAGACCTTTTTTCCAAACAAGGTCATGTATCAGCAGGTTAGGATCCGGATGTATCTTTTTGGGGAGACACCATTCAACCCACTACAGATGCTAACAAAAAACATCTCACAAGTTAGTGGGCATGTCTCTGTCCGTATCCCAAATCTTCTGCTACCATGTGGTCAAATCCAATCTGAGTTTTGACTCAGAGACCTGGGATGAGTCACTTAATTCCCCAGGCTTCAGTTTGTTCAGTAGAAAAAGAGGTGACTGGCCTAGATCCTCACATTTTGCTTTACATTAGAATTTTAAAATCTTGTTGCACATCTCATTAGCAGCTAAACCATAATTGTTTGGGGGTAGGGATTAGATATTAAAGTTAAAAAAAAAAACTCTTCAGGTGATTCCAATGCACTGTGAGTTTAAGACCAGTGATTCCCAGCTATAAATGTGCACCTGCATCACCAGAGGTATTTTACGAAAATGCAGATTCCAGAGGATGCCTGAGACTCTGTGTTTCTAATGAGTCCCCAGGAGATATCTATGCTGCTGGTCTGAGGACTGCACTGAGAGTTAAGGGCCTGCATGACACCACAACGCCCTCCTGAGCTCACATGATCCTACTCACTCTCCTGCTGTGGTATGTTCCCAATGCAGTGGAGTGAGGTGGAAGTAACATCTGTAACAGGAAATAGTTTTTGCTGAGAGATGGTTCAGTTTGGAGATGGTTTATAAATTGGGGAAATCCATATGCTACAGATAAATGGACTCTGAATCTAATGACATTATTAAGAAATAGTTTAAATGAAAGCGTGAGCAGCCAGCTGTGTGTGTGGCCGCTCTGGGCCCTGAAATGCTTCTGTTTAGCATAACAAGTGTTAATATGGCCTCCACAGGATCGCTGAAAAGGGACCACTGCTCTTTCAGCAAAGCAGAATGCCAGAAAAACAGCAGGAAGGATGTAAACAGTCTCTGGCTTCAGATTTTCATCTATCAGGTGTTGGTACTGTAAAAGCAAACCTCTCCTCAGCCTGGTCCCGGACTTCGGCTGCTCTGCATTGGTCATTAAGCATTGACACATGTCACATAGGGTGGGTGGGGAAGGAAGGAGAGGTGTGCTCAAGGCTCAGGCTTTCTGCTCTGCACTGAGTCCACTTGACCAGACCAGAGAGATGCTCACCTTCTCTGAGACTGG
This sequence comes from Anoura caudifer, assembly GCA_004027475.1. Classification (NCBI taxonomy): domain Eukaryota; kingdom Metazoa; phylum Chordata; class Mammalia; order Chiroptera; family Phyllostomidae; genus Anoura; species Anoura caudifer. Next base: position 48,175 of record PVKU01004326.1, on the reverse strand, counting down.
CCCTCAGTTGTCAACAGTGATTCTCACCTATGGCAGTGTCTTTGAATCACCTGGGGAAACTCAGCTGGTACCCATGCCCAGGCACTGGCCAGGTCAATGGAAAAAGTTTTTCTGGGGGTGAGACTTGGGCAAGGGTATGTTTTTAAATCTCTTCAGAGGATTTCAGTGCTCAGATAGATGCTTCTGCATATGCTCTCTGGATATCCAGGTCGTAATAGACTGTCCAATTTATTCGGCCCATATTTATAGAGAGTCCTAACTCTGTGAAAGGCACTGTGCTCAGCACGGGGTTTATGTCAGAGAGCAAGATGGCTTCAATTCTAGCTGGGAGGGCAGATGGAAAACAAATTATGACATTTATAAATATTAATTATGATAAAGAACTATAAAGGTAAAAAATAGAATTCTACCAGAGCATATTATGGGAATCAACCCAGACTGAGAAGGAGTCCTTGAAGAAGACACATCTGAGCAGAGTTCTGGAAAACAAGTCGTCATTATCTAGGAAAAGAAGTGGGAGGGGTGGGGTTGGGAAGGATGTGCCAGGTCGAGGGAGCAGCATGTGCCAGAAGTCTGGCACACGGAGGAGGACGGTGGGTTAGAGGAACTGAGAGGAGGCCAGGAGGACCCACTGGAGTGTGGAGGGTCAGAGGTCTTGGAGGCCATGTTGAGCATTCCGTGCTTACTAGTTTGTGAATGCTTAAATGACTTCCAAAGTTTCACTGTTCACTCTTTCCCAAGAAAACTCCTCCAGGACAGAGCACATGTGCCTTCCAATTTTTAAAAACTTTTTTTTTCTTTACCATCTCCCACAACCTTTAATTTGCACTATGATGAAGTTCACAAATAGCCCTCACCTACATCTTGCTCATTTAATTTTTACAAGGTACAAAATTAGATCATTGTTTATAGGAGAGGTAGCTTAGATTTAGAAAAGTTATGCTACTTGTCTAAGGTTGAAGGGTGAGTAGGGGCTCTTTTTCTGTTCCTCTCTCTGTCCCTTTGTGTCCCTCCTTCCCTCTTATCCTCCTTGCCTCTCTCTCTTCCCTTTTCCCCCTTTCCTTTCCTTTTTTTTAAACAAATGGAATCTGAGTCTATACACTCTTTAATAACCTGCCTTATTCATGTAACATAATGTGTTTTCTCTGATTTTTCTAAATGTTCATTGTTGTCTGCAATGAAGGTCTTTATACACAGATACTTAAGGACATTTTTGATCACTTCTTTAAGAAAAACATTTATAGATGGAATTACTGGGTCAAAGGCAATGTAAAATTTGAAAATTTCTTATACACATTGCTAAATTGCCTTCCAGACGGATTGAACCAATCTGAATTCTGTCAGCAGTCTATGAGCTGGCCCAGGGGAAACATTTCACTTCAGCAAGGCCAATTAATCGGTAGCACTTTGGTTGCTGAGATTATTTCAATCAAAGCAAAACAACAAGCAAAACCAAGTATTTCACAATGGAGCTCTTCACAACCTGGAACCATCAATTTCCCCTTTATTAATGTCCCTTTCTCCCGCGTATCTACCTTGAGGGTCCAAGGTGGATTTGCTCATGTTTTTCTGTTCTACGTTTTTTTCTTGCCCTTCCCCGCTCAATCCTTTTGATTTTTCTAGATGATTTGGGTCTCATTTTTATATATTTGTAAGACACATGAACATAGGTTCACCATTGTCCCTCAAAAATCAGATTTGGTGGGCTGGAATGGGGGTAAAGGGCAGAAAACTGTACTTGAACAACAATTAAAATAAAAAAAAATGGAAAAAATCAGATTTGTTACTGTAAATCTATTTCCAGTTTTAGAAATTCCAGTTTTATAGTCACAGAAATCAGGATTTTTAGTGTTGAAAGTGTCCTTGGAGGTCCTCAGTCTCATTACTCTGTTTGCGGTAACCAGCTAGTAATGGTCCAGCCTGGGTGCCTGTCACCTGATAAGGTGGCTGGGGCCATTTTTAGTCCTTTGAGTGGGACTACTGAGAGCAAGTCTACTTTTGTTAGAGATTTTTAAAATTGTGAAATATTCCAAACACACATAAATGAAAAAAAAATTATACTCATGTTCCTACCACATATAATTACCAAATTATTAATAGTCTGTTATATTTGTTCTAGAAGTCTCTTTAAAAAAGAAATAGAGTTCTAAGTACAGCTGATACAACCGCCCTTCTTTAACATTGTTATGATTACCATAGTCCCTCTCATTTCCATATAAATTATAGAACAAAATTGTCTTCTGGTTGTTTAAAGCTAATCCCCACTTTGGGACATTTTCTTCAGTATTTCCCTATTGTAATCATATTTTGATAAATATTTTATATAAAATATTTAGGCGGTGGGCTGGAATGGGAGCAAAAGACAGAAAACTGTACAAGAACAACTAAAATAAAAAATTAAAGTGCAAAAAAAATAAAAATAAATAAAAAAAAATAAAATATTTATGCACATTCTTAATTTCTTAGTATATATTTCTAGGTGTTGGTGTGAGTCAGTAAAACTCAAGCATATTTAAAGTTTTTTCAAACAAATTGTAAACTGCCCAGCTGAAATATATGAAATGCTGCATTCTTAACAACACTGGATATTATCTTTAAATTTTTTCAACAATAGGATAGATATAAAGTTTTATATCTATTTTAATTAAATAGTTTTAATTTGCATTTTACTGATTTACTAAGGACAGTGAAAATTTAAACATCTGTTTATTGATCCTTGGACACTTCCTTGGACACAATTTGTGAATTGCCAGCTAATATCTTTTATTCATTTTGTATTGGAATGTTAATATTTTGTTTTTGATTTCTGAGTGCTCTTTATTGTTATACACATTGCAAATGTAAATTGCATTTACTTGTTTACCTCTCAATTTTAAGAACAGAAGTGTCAGCGTTTTATTTAGTCAAATCTATTGGTCTTCCCTTTTGTGTTTTTTGCTTTTGGTTTAAGCTTAGAAAAATTTTTATCTTAAGATTATGTAAATCTATTATATAGTATTGACATTATTTTATAGTAGATTATATAAATCTATTTTTCTTCCAGTCATTTTAAAAAAGATTTTATTTGTTTACTTTTAGAGAGAGGGGAAAGGAGGGAGAAAGAGAAAGAAGCATCAATGTGAGAGAGAAACATTGATGGGTTGCCTCTTGTACCTGCCCCAACTGGGGACTGAACCCACAACCCAGGCATGTGCCACGACCAGGGATTGAACTGGTGACCCTTTGCTTCACAGATGATGCCCAACCAACTGAGCCACACTGTCAGGGCCCAGTCTTTTTTTTTTTTTTTTATCATTATTACATTTAACTTTTATTTAATGATACAGCTTCTTTTTTTAAGTTATATTTTATTGATTATGCTATTACAGTTGTCCCATTTCTCCCCCAGCATTCCCCTCCATCCTACACACCCCCTCCCACCCACATTCCCCACTTTAGTTCATGTCCATGTTTCATAAGTTCTTTAGCTTCTACTTTTCCCACACTATTCTTGCCCTCACCCTGTCTATTTTCTACCCACCATCTATGCTACTTATTCTCTGTACCTTTTCTCCTTCTCTCCTCCTCCCACTCCCCTGTTGCAAACCCTCCATGTGATCTCCATTTCTGTGTTCATGCTCCTGTTCTACTTGTTTGCTTAGTTTGCTTTTGTTTTAGTTGTTGTTGTTAATATCTGTGAGTTTGCTGTCTTTTTACTGTCCTATTTTTGATCTTCTTTTTCTTAGATAAGTCCCTTTAACATTTCATATAATAAGGGCTTGGTGATGATGAACTCCTTGAACTTGACCTTCTCTGAGAAGCACTTTATCTTCCCTTCCATTCTAAATGACAGCTTTGCTGGATAGAGCAATCTTGGATATAAGTCCTTGACTTTCATGACTTGGAATACTTCTTTCCAGCCCCTTGTTGCCTGTAAGGTCTCTTGTGAGAAATCAGCTGACAGTCTGATGGGAACTCCTTTGTAGGTGACTGTGCCCTTATCCCTTGCTGCTTCTAGAATTCTCTCCTTCATTTTAATCTTGGCTAATGGAATTATGATGTGCCTTGGTGTGTTCTTCCTTGGGTCCACCTTCTTTGGGACTCTCTGAGCTTCCTGGACTTCTTGGAAGTCTATTTCATTTGCCAGATTGGGGAAGTTCTCCTTTATTATTTGTTCAAATAACTTTTCCACTTGTTGCTCTTCCTCTTCCCCTTCTGGTACCCCTATAAATTCAGATGTTGTGACGTTTAAAGATGTCCTGGAGGTTCCTAAGACTCTCCTCATTTTTTTGAATTCTTGTTTCTTCCTTCTTTTGTTTGGTTGTTTGTTTCTTCCTTCTGGTCCACTCCATTGATCTGAGTCCCAGTTTTCTTTCCATCACTATTGGTTCCCTGTGCATTTTTCTTCATTTCACTTATTGTCGCCTCCATTTGTTCCTCTAATTTGCAACCAAAATCAACCAATTCTGTGAGCTTCCTAATCACCAGAGCTTTGAACTGTGCTTCTGATAGGTTGGCTACTAGTGCTTTGAGCTCTGCATCTGATAGGTTGACCACATCCTGGTCACTCAGATGAATTAGCTCCAAGCCCCGGTCTGTTCTCCCTTTTGAGCCATCCTTGGTTTTGTGTTTTTTTGTTTTTGTCTGGTTGCGGCTGTTACATAGTGAGGGGTGGAGCCTTAAGCATTCTCCAGGGCGGGGCAGCCCAGTTGCTAGGTTGTGATGCTGGATGTGGGGGCGGGGCCCGAAAGGGAACAATGGCGCTTGCTCCGGGCTGTCTCACAGATTCCAGTCCCTTCAGCCTCTTTCCCCTATCAAATTGGGCCCTTCTGGTGCTGATTTCCATGTATGTGGGCCTGCACATGTTCCAGGACCCCGTGGGTCTCCCCAATGAACTCTCCTGTGAGGCTGGGACTCCCTCCCGGCACCTCAGCTCCTACAAGTATTTTCAATGGGTGCTTTTAGGCTTCACTTCCCAATGCTGGGGCCCTGCATTGTGCAGTCTGTCTTGCTGCCCATGTTCGCCCGGTTTATCTGTGAGCGAATGTTGTCCGAGGTCCTCCGCCTATACACCTGGAGTGACTGCATGCCTGGGACCACCACTGGCTTATCCTGCTGTGATCTGACTCTGCCAGCCACGGACTCTGTGGCCACTGACTCCGCCCCTCTTACAGGTCTGGGTGAATCATTGTTGTCGGACTCCCGCACAATTCAATTTTCTCTCTGTCCTGGTTAGGTTTTCTTTTTTTTTTGGTTCTGTATTTTTGTTGTCCTCAATCTTGGTTGTGAGAGGAGGCACAATGTGTCTAGCTACGCCTCCATCTTGGCCGGAAGTCCTACATTTTACTTTTTAATATACTTGGAATTTTGGATGTTATAAAGCAGAGCTCTTTCTTTATTTTCCCCTCAGGCTTTATGCAGCCATCAGATATTATCAGTCATTTGTTTTCCCAGATGACACCTTTTTTTCACACCAAATACTTACATATATTTTGATTTGTTTTGAGATTCACTGATCTGTAACACTGATCTGTCCATTTATAGCATATTACATTAATGAGCAAGTTATTATAAATTTTTGATTATTTTAACTTTGTTATATATTTTAATAACTGATGGTATACCAATAATGTTTTAATTTTTAAAATTCTTGTTGCATATTTTAAGTAGCTTTTATTTTAAAAACAATACATAAATATTTCATAATAAAAAATGAAAGTGATTACATGCTCATGGCCATTAGTTTCAATAAGAAAAAAGGGTGCAGGATGGAAAGGAAAAGTCCTCCCTCTCTTCTCAGGTCTCCAGTGTTACTCCCAATGAGCAAATACTGTTAATAGTTTCTTCTGTGTCTTTAGAAAACATGTACTAAAAATTACATCTGTGTATGCATATTTACATAAGTGCAATAATGTTATGCAGACTTCTTTATGATTAGTTTTTCACTTGAAAATTTATTTGAACATCTTTCCATATTAGTACACAAAGTTCTAACTAATTAATTTTAATTACTTAACGACAGTGAATTGAATGGATGTAATTAATATGGCTAGTCCTTGATTAAAGGCTATTTAGATTACTTTTAGTTTTTTTTATCAACACAAATAACTGTTCATTTTTCCCTATTTTAAAAATTGGAGTTGCATAAAATATATGAAGTAATTTATAGAAGGATTGCTATTTGTTATTATTTTTAAATCTGTTCATTCAAGAACAAACCACATCTTTCCATTTATTTGAATATCTTTTAGGTACCTCAGTAAAATATTTGTTTTGACTCAATTTTTTTTTTACTAGATCAGAACATGAACAAATACTGGATTGTTCCATTAGCTTGCATTCCTTAAAACATAATGCTTTTTGTTTAGAATAATTTTAAATTTACAGAAAAGCTGCAAAGATAGTATAGAGAGTTTCTGCATACCTCACACCCAGCTTCTTCTATTAATACCTTACATAACTATCAAAACTAAGAAACCAACATCAGTACTTTACTATTAGCTAAACTCTAGACTTTACTTGCATTTCACTAATTTTTCCATGAAAATCCCTTTTCTATTTCCACATCCAGTCCAAGATACCATATTGCATTTAGTTGTCATGTCTCATTAGTCTCAATCTGATCTGTGACAATTTTTTAGTCTTCCCTTGTTTTTGGTGGGACATTAGTCAAGTATTGTGTACAATACTCCCCAGTTTGAACTCGTCTGATATTTCCTCATGATTAGACTCTGGTACTGCTTTTGGGAAGAAGACTAGAGAATTGAAGTTTCGTTTTCATCACATCATATCAGGGGGTACATGCTACGTACTGGCAAAGTTAAATGTGGTCACCTGACCAAGGCAGTGTTTGCCAGGTTTCTACCCTGTGAAGTTAGTTTTATGTCCCTTCACACTTCTTGGGAAGAAAGTCACTAAGTACCCCTCATGTGAAAGGGGGTGGTAGGGTTTGACTCTAATTAAATTAGAATGTTTCTGGTGTTTCGCTATTATGTCATCAATTCTTGGCTTGATATAGATATTCTTTATCATGTTAGAGAAGTATCTAAAATAAATGTATTTTTACATTTGAATCATCAGCTACCTAAATTCTAATTTAGGGAAACAAATGAAAATATTGAGTTTAGGGGAAGAAAAGGGCTTTGAAGAAATGAAAACAAGATTCAATATAAAGAAGTCCCACTACCTACATTAATTTAGAAGTAGCTCATCTGAACTAGTGATAAATCTGAGCTATTTTATATATATATTATACACATTAGTTACACTTTAATTCAAACCAGGAAAACAAACGGAGGTCTCCTAAGGGTAATCTCCATTCTCAGCCTCTACTCTCTGCATATCTCATGGCCTTTGGAATGAAATCTTATGGTTCAGTCCGTCTTGAGCATCCCCCATCAGTTAGTAAGTAGATCGCAAGTTTCTCACGTTGTTGGCTCACTTTTGAATTCTACAATTTTTTGCAGCCCTTTTGGAGGTATTAGGTTATTAAATTGTTCATTCATATTGCCTTATCCTTTTGGGCACCCTTTGTATCATGTTGCTGTTTGAATGGAACTGTCCTCTGCCTTGATTGAACAATTAGAATCACTAATGAGATAAGGTTCTTGGAAGGTCCAGGCAACAGGTAGTTCTTCAGACTCTTATTCAACCCCAGGTCCTACCTGACTTATGCCATGACTCTGTCAGCTCAGCATCCCAGAGATTGCTGTCACAAAAATACATTTGACATGTTGATCCAAATTGCTTGCAATAGCTTGAAGGTTAGCCACACACCAGTGTGTTGTAGTACACTGGCCCAGAGCCACTGTGCCGCACACATACACGTGCATACTCTGTAGAAATGATTGCTTCTCTTCCGTCTTATATTGAACCTGTATTTTTTTTTCTCATAAGCAAACTGCACTTGAGTTTTTCAGCAAGTCTTTCTCCTTTGCTGGACTTCAGCTTTCTTATCTTTAAAACATGAGGACTGAAGCTCTGGGGTTTCTCTGCTCCCCAAGGTTATGATTTAAGATGAGAAAGTCTGGTCTAATAACAGTGTGAGCTCCTTGAGGTTAGAGATGCTAAATTATTCATTAAAGCTTTTTTCTTCTATAACACCTATAGTAGTAACCTATTGCAGTTGAGTATGAGAGGAAGAAAGAGAATGTTTTCAAGCTACATCCTACTTTCTAGGATTAAAGTGTATGTGTTGGGGGGAGTCTGGCACAAATAATGCCCCTTTTTATTACACAGTCATAAGCATGTAATTCTGTAACATAATATCACACTCAAGCACACCATATGACATTTTAGGTGAAATGTTAAAAATAAAACTATAAATTATTGCACTCATATTATTACCCTACCAACCACACTCAAGCAGGCATTATTTCTGTCAGACCCTGTATGTTTCTCTCCTGATTGAGAACCACTAATCCTGCTCTTTTCTAGGACCAAAGGAATTGGTCAATAAAGTAGCCATTGATTAATTGATTGCCAGCATTTTACTGTGTTGCACTCATATTATTTTGCACTGTGTTTGACTCCAAAATTTTCTTTGATAATGTTTTGGTTGTGAGCTTTGTCTTTCTTTCTAGTTTGCATCAGAAAAGTGGAGATTCCTCTCCCTGCCAATTGCCATTTCTTATTCTCCTCTCTTTGTCTTGGGACAGGCTGAAATGCTAGCTGATACCTCCTTTGGCAGCTGAGAATCTGGGATCCACTTAGGACCCATTAGTGCACTGGCAGAAGAAAGTGCTCTAGTACGCTGGCCCCAGTGCATCTGTGTAATTGCATAGGTATCAGAGGGATCATGCCCCCTGTGATAATTGCTGAGGAAGGGGTCAGCAGGGCAGACACTTCATTCTCCCCGGGCTCCCTCCCCCAACGAATTCCCTCTTGGTGAAGGCCAGTCGGCCAGTCCTATGACACCCCATCTGTCTGACTCATCCTCTCCTTCCTGCTCCCTCACTGCTGCCCTATCCTGAGGGCATGGGCTCAATGAATCTCTCCTGACACTCAGGGCCAGGCAGAGAGTTGGAAATTAGACAGACGGACTAATGGCTTAGTTCCCTCAAGCACCTTGACTGCTTCCAGGGCTTTGGACACATTCCCTGGTAGGGCTGATCATCTCCTTCTGGGGTGCTTTTGCTAACCCAAACATTGGAGCAAGGAGAGTCCTTTTACCTCACTCCAAAAGACAGACTAGCTGGAGAGCTCTTTCCTCAGTGCCACCTGGTAAGAGTTAGCTAGGAGCCAATCACAAGGGAAGACCTGGGTGCATAGGTGGCAGCAGAGAAGGAATGAAGGAGGCCAGTATTCTTGGAAATCTACTCTGTGATGTCTGACACCCTGAGGAATCAGTCAAAGCATTGAGAGAAAGCCTACTTTAGCCTCAGAACTGTCCCCCCAACTCCAAACGCCCAATGTTTGCATGAAGCTCATTAAATACACACAACAAAGATACCATGCTTTGGGCATAGAGGGAGGATTTGGGGAAGAATAGAAGGAGGCAGGTGGAGCTTAGTGGAAAGAAGGGAACTTGTGGTCCTTTCCTGTGTCTCTTCACTGTGAGACCTTGCCTGGGTACATCTTCTGATTGGGAGCCCTGAGTCAGGAGGGCCAGTGCAGCTGTAGACTGTGCCAGGAAGTATGGGCCTCCTAGTGTGACCTCCCTGCCTTCCTGTTTCTTCCCTTGCAAAGTTTACTCTGGCCTGGGGGATATAAAACAAAGGACATATACCCTGTCCCTAAGGAACTCATACTCTAAAAGGAAACAACACAGTTAATGGAAAAAAACAAACAAACAAACCATGGGCTTTGGACTCAGAATACTTAGGTTCTGAGTCAAACTCTACCACTTACAAGCTTGGTGTCTTAGGGCATGTTTCTTAACACTGAACTTCCCTGCTCTCTGTCCTTAACTAAACATTAGGAAACAAGAAATGGTATATGTACATATAATATAGGAGTTCTACAAATGATAATTTTGTCATCATCATTATATAATAATTCAAATACAAGCCAGACATGCTAAAGGACATAAAGGAAGTACTGACCAAATGCTACAGGATCACACAGCTAGTGAATGGTGAAGCGCAGAATCCCAAATCAACTGATTGCATTCTCAAGCTTGAGGGTTGGCCTTAGTTTTCAGACATCTGGGTCACTCTCATGGTTGTTCTTTGTTCCAAACAAGGCTCCTCCATTTATCTCTGGGGAAGTTGCTCTCAGAGGATCTGTGGATCCATGAGTTTGTTCTTGTATTCCTGGCTAAATTCAAAGCTTCTTTGCTGAAGGAATTTGAAGCAAGACTTTTGTGTTGATGACTGGAACTGGGGCCCCAAGCAGGAAATCAAGGGCAAGGATGTGTCGTATGTTCTAGATGCACACTGGGGGTTAGGAACCCCCTGTTTCAGAGGAGCACAGATACCCAGTGCTGACACCAGGACCGGGCACCAGGCGCCAAGGCTAAGCGGCCTGGACCTTGCTGACTGGGGGCCCAATGAGATCTTGGTCAGAACGAACTTGGTGACTGGAAAAGGCCTATGAACCTGTACTAAGCAAGGATGGAAAATGAAGGTGCTAAATTCCAGAGCTTTTCACACATTGTGACTCTAAATCAAATTACCTTGAGGTGTTGGATCCTCGGAACACCAAAAGCAAGGTTAAACCCAGTCCCCCTGGGCCGCAGCATTTGATACAGCCAGAATCTAGGACACTAAGGAAATGTAGACAATTCCTTGGGATTTCTTACCATGATATCCTCTTATGTTTGTGCAGTATTTAATAATTCATAGAGCACTGTCACTGTCCTTATCACCGAGTCCTTATCGTTGGCCCTGACTTTTCTGTGGGAGCAAACTAGAGACAACAGATGTGGTAGAAATAGTCCAGGGATTGGTATCAAGTGGATATAGGGTTGAATCTTCCTCCTAGATTTAATAGGTGTAACCTTGAGTAAATTTTTGACTCTTCAAAGTCTCAATTTCCTTATCTGTACAGTGGGGATTATCCCCAGGGTGGGATTAAATGACATCTGAGACCAATGCCTGCACTGCATCTGGCCTAATGCAAAGACTCCCCTTCCTTTCTCTTCTGCCTACTTCATTCCTGCTGTCTGCTCTTTCAGTCAATACAGCCTGGTACCTGAAGTGGGGGTGACCCATTGGTAGGGGTTTTTGCTTGTTCCCTTGTCTGTAAGGCTGGATGTAGACCTCTGAGCAAGGCAATAGCAGAGGCACTGCGTGGTGTGGGGGCGGGGAGCAGGTGAGCTTAGGTGGCAGCATCAGTCTCTGCTGCTGTGTGTCCCTCTGTGGCACAGTGAAGGGATACCTGCAGTGTCCTGTGTTGTAGGGACATGAGGGTGGGCTGTGGAGACAAGCTGGGCACCGGGAGGTGGCAGTTACTCAGTGTGTCTCTTTGTGGCTGGGACCTGGATCTCCATTGCTTGGGCAGGGCGTGGAGGTGGCCGAGGACTTGACATACATGGATGGTGGTGGAGAAAAACAGGGTGGAGCTCTTGTGAGCCTCTGGCCACAATATTTTTATCAACCAATCAATACATCACGTTGTTTTATGTGTGTTTCTGTTTAAGGACAGCTCGTCTAACATATATTGTTGATCCATTGACATTGAACTCATACCTGAGTGAAGCTTATCTAACACATGTCTTTTTCTCCATAACTCACATCATGGCCTTCTGGTGCTTAGGAACACTAGACAGTGCTGTGCTTGGGGGCCACAGTGAGATCACCAACAAAGACACAAAAAATGTGGCACTACAGGACATATGAAACAAGTATGAAAGGAGAAGGCAGAGCGTTGCCCTGTTCAGTCTCACCTGGGAATGTGCACACAGGGCCCTGAGGTTTTTCACCTCGAGCACAAGCTCCTGAATGACTTTGAACGCTCTGCGCCGTGCATTTGGGGTTGGTCACAATACGTTTTGGTGAGTTGGCTAATTCACAAATATGGGATCTGTGAATAATGAGGACCAATCACTTTTCTTCTTCCACCACCTTACCCCTCCCCTACACCTTCAAATGCTATTTACAGAGCCAGAATTTTGAAGGAAGATAATCACAGAAAGACGGGATATTTTCTCTTTGGAACTTGGCTGGTGACTTAGCACTTATGTGCCTCAACTTTAATTTTAATTTTGAATTGATGAATAACTTAAATCATCCTCTCCCTCAGGCCTAGGTACAAGGAGTATAAGGACATTTAAGGTCTCTCTGTCACCTTTCTTGTCTAATCTTCCCCTGGGCCCCTCACGGCTCCAGACAACCAGCCTCTCTGGAGCAGGCACCCTTACTAACCACATCGGAGAAGGGAAGTTGTGCTCTTTCTCTGCCCAGCAAAGGGTGCCTGGGACCACCATTGATCTATTGGAATGTCTAGTGGAATGATGATTTTCCTCTTGATGTGCGCCTTGTTGACATTTTCATCAGCAGCCCAGGCCCTAAAAGCCACATTTTGGCAAGAGAATAGGTGAAATCTTTCTCGAGACTTTGCTCCAGGGGATCACTCTGGGATTCAGGGTTGAGTCTTTTCATCAGAGGCTTGTGGAAGCACTGGGTTAAAGGCACATAATTCTTTCCAGCTTCAGGGAAACGTTCTTTTGTTTTTTTGTTTTTTCCTCTTTTCCCAGACCTTATGTATGCCCTAGCTGCTGACCCACAGAATTTTTAGAATTAGACTCTGGTGTCAGATCAAAAGCTTGATACAGTTTCCAGCCCCTCCTGTGAGAAAAGTGGCATCAATGCAAACATCTTGAAAGCTGCCTTGGAGTCTGACCTCACCTGGTCAAACCACTGTTAACGTTTTCAGGAGCTGATGTTACACAGAGACCACTGGCGAGAGCCTCAGCCCAAACTGGTCAGTCTTGAAGGGGACAGAGTTAGACTAACATGAAAGCTCCTCCCCCCAAAGGCAGAAAGATAAAGTGCATTTACAATAGCCCTTGAGCTGACAGGCATAGGTACCCCTTTTATTGCTTGCTCGTTTCTTTGGTTAATCAATAACTATACAAGTATTAATCGGGCACCTGTTTTGTGCCAGAACCATGCTTGATGGGGAAAGATGAAGGGTGTGTGGTCTCTGCCGTAGGAGGTCCCATGGTTTAGTGGAATGGAAGGTCTTGGCTATCTGCCATGGAGACACTGATGAATTGTGAGCCCCAGACCACAGTGGGCATGGGGAAGAAGGCAGGGCATTTGCTTGGTGGAGAGTCACACTAAATTGGCACACCCTAGATACCATCCCATCTCTAGAGGCAGGTTTGCCAAACTTTCCAGCAGGAATTTCAGTTTCAGGTGAGCAGGGTCTCTGTTGGGATTGTGTCCAGTTTTATGTCCAGTGAAATACCTAAGGAGCAATAGACACTTGATAAATATGGGCTAAGTGGAAAAATTAAGGGACACTGAGGTGGACACCGGTGCATACTCCCCTACTTTCCCAGGACTGTATTTGCTATTGTTGCTGAATGAGTTTTGGGGAGAGGATGAACTTTTCTCCGCCTTGTCTCTAGGAACTGGGTGAGGGTTCCAGGGATGAGTGAAATGTGTCCCAGCATCTGGGAATGTACTGCCAGACACTCTTCCCTCAGTTGCTCATCAGAGGGGCCTCCTGAGGTCTTTCCAGGGAACTTATTAGACAATCCCAGCATCTGCTTATCTTTGGGAGGCATATGCATTCCCCTTTGCTGTCTCTAATGGTTATTATCTGAAAACTGTCTAGACTTCAGATTCCAACTGGGTTAAGGAGAATGAGAATGAAATATTTCTTCACTAGGGGATGGGGGTGGACACAATGAAATATCCCCATCCCTGACCTTGGGGCTGACTCTTGGCCCAGCCAGCTAGCAGCCCCACAGCTTGGGGAATGGGATTTGTCAGTGTGTGAGTGCATCCCATCACAAGGAGACTATATATTGCTTAGCTTGCACTAAGAGTTTTTGCAATAAACTTTTCCATTTGGGTGGAAAGGGAACAAGAAAAGCCTTTAATCTTGTCTTTTGCATGTTATCTGTGATGGGGTTAGGGTGATTGCTCCCAACTGCTTAGAGAGTATTTTGATGGGATGGTGGGAGGTGGATTCCAGCCCCCTTTTTGGATTCATGTCTAACTTTCTTGAAAAAAAAAATCCCCTTTTATCCCAAAGCTCATTATGCTAGCATCTAGCCAAAAGTATGGTTCTTTGTTTTTTTTTGTTTGTTTGTTTGTTTTGCAGTTTATTAAACATGTTGCCTCTTAGATCTCATATTAAAATCTATTTCCTTTGTGTAGGGGACAAGTTGAAACCAGGAAGGTTGCCTTGTAGTTTTTCCACTTTGATTCTGCTGCTTGCAAAGGGTGCCTCCAGTTCTCTGGTTGCAGTAAGGAGCTGCTTTCTGGGGCAGGGATGGAGTTAACTCTAGATTTGCTGCCCCAATGAGGGTTGGGGAGAGCTGAGGCTCCTCTCCACCGCCTGTGTGAGCCAGGCCCCTCCTCGCCACTCGGCTCTGACTGCGCATCAGCAGAGTGAGTTAGGGAGCAAGTCACTATGAAAATTATGTTAAATCAAAGTTTCCCATAGTCAAATAGAAGCTACAATTCTCTACTACTATTGCCTTTTAGGGGATCTCCCCTTTCTTTGGGGTCTTCTAACCTTCAATGATATCTCCTTTGATTTCTTGGAGCATTTATTTGTCTGATAGGGGCTTAACACCCTGCCTGAGCCTGGACACTCCTCTCCGCTGAGAAAAGAACTCACTTTCTCCCAAGACAGCCCACCGCAGCGCAGGCCTCTCTCATTGTTAAGATGTTTTTTCTTATGTTGGGCTGAAGTTCATCCTGCACCCAAGCCCTGGTCTCTGCCCTGACAACTGAAAACCCTGTTTAATCTAAATCAGTCTCCCATGAGGAAGAGTGGGGACAATGGTCTGAGACTCCAGGACAGGAACTGTGAGCTCAGATGCTCTCTAGGGCCTGGGAGGAGCCCTAAATGGGTGGAGTAAGCTGGGTGGAGGGTAAGTGGCGGTGACAGATTTAGAGCAGGTGAGACAAGACGGTGATATGCTCCATTTCCAAAGGGACGGCCACTTCTGCTAATCATTGCTGTGAGGAAACGTGGGCCCAGTATGACCACAGCTTGCAATGTTTCAAGAGAAGCTTGAAATTAAGATATTTTTTTTGTGTGTGTGTGAGATCTCTCACTTTCTAAACCTTGGCAACTAATTAAAGAAAATTAGCATAGCACAGCAAAACCAAACAAATCAAGCCCTTGGATCTTCACTTTGTGATGGAAAAATAAAGATCAGAGACTGCAGCATGAGAACTGTGCACTTCTGAAATTGTGGGACCACCCCCTCCCTCCCGCCAGTGTTACTTTTGCTATTCTCTGTCGCCCAGGAATGATTAGCGTGCAGTCCTTAAGTGCTCACATTCAGGGATGGCAAGGGAGGGCAGAGAGACTATGTTCCATCCTAAACTGGTGGTGGGGAGGCAGCTTCCAGCCAGTGTGGATGGCAGGGGCAGTAGTGGGAAAGAAAGCAGGCAGAGGGCTGGCACCTGGAGAAGGGAGTGGCCGTGACATTCCTGATGCCAAGACTCCTGAGTTCCTCCCAAAGCTCATGAAAATAGCTTAACTTGTGGGGATGAGCAGACAGGAGCTAACTGGGCAGAGCTCTGGGAGGGAGGCTTCTTGGACAGGAGATGAGGGCCTAATGAGTGGAGAGGGGAGGTGGGAGAGAGCTAATACAACTGGCTTCTGTGAAGTCAGAGCTGAAGCAGCTGGCTACGTAAAAGGGGCTTGGTACCTTAGTAGAATTTCTCTTTTTTCTCTGTTGCTCTCTATTATATGGGTGTATGGGCCTTTTTACTCTATGTCTATATATCCTGTACTAGTAAGCCCTTAATGAATGCTTGGTAAATGTATACACTGTGTATGTATTTATGAGCAAAATGTGCAGCGTTGGTCACAGAAGAGGTCTGCACACCTGCATCAGGAAATCAGGAATATCAACCCAGGCTCCCAGGAGTTCAGCTTTCCTGGGGGTGCATGGACCCCCTGGGAAGCAGTCGGAGCTATCAGTTTGGCCTGGGCTTAACAAGTAAGCACACAGGAGAAACCCTGGCCTTCTTGCACTTTAGCAGGGAGAAAGTAGACAGGTGGGAGAGAGTTACTGGGAAGTCAGGCAATGGGCATGACCTTTGGAGAGGGCTGGTGGGACAGAAGGATGGTGGACACCAAGGCCATAGTGGGGACAGGGTGGAATTAGCCCAATCCCTGGGCAATATTCTGAAGTTCCTAAAGGGGTGGAGAAGTGAAGAGAAAGGCCTGACTCTCCCAGGGGCTGAAAGACTTGTGATCATGCAGAAGGGCTCTAATGGTCTTCAGAGCAGTGGCAGAGGTGGAGAGGAGGAGAACAGCAGCCGGAGGGGAGGCAAGAAGGACAGCTACTGCTGGGAGCAGACGGCCACTCCGCTGCCCAGGCAGCCAGCTGTAGAGTTCCCAGGGCCTTGCTGATTATGCCCAAAGCTCTTATGAGTGGAGGAAACAAACATGTACATTACTATGCAACTCTGTCTATTTGTCTGTCTGTCTATCTATCTATATATCTACCTACCTACCTACCACCTATCTATGCATACGTGTATATTTATATGTCAATATTTATTATATGTATGAAATGAACATATTCAAAATTCAACATGGTCATGCCTATTTGCATCCCTATATTCAAAAGTGCTTTCCAGAAAATCCTGAAATGGTGAGGCCTAGGTCAAAAAATCTACATTTTTCACCGACTTTGGGGGTCCTCTTTGGATCTTCACTTCTGCTTCCCATTCTCTAATCAGTCTCCTTCCTTCTGAGAAAAGGATTACTAAAGATGCAGTGCATTCTTAAATTGTTTTAATTTCAAAGAAGATGGTGTTAAAAAAGGAGAAGGAGGAGCCTTTCATCACAGAAATTGTTTCTTTCAAGGACGTCTGAAATTCCAGGTGTCAACATGGAAATGTTGCTGCAGGTCCGTGTTGTAGGAGGGAGGCACGGCTTCAGAACCGACAGCACGGTCTTAGCTGAGTCAGTGGCCTACCTTTTGTGTCCATCTTCAGTGCCTGCCCATTTGGGCCACTGAGCAGGCAGCTGCTTGGACAGGGATAGAACCTGGGGACACGAGTCCTTCTTCTCAAGACAGCTGGCTGTGAGCACATCAGATCAACAATGTCTGCTTTCTTAGAAAGGGAAAAGGAAATTCCCTTGGTAGAAGCCTTGGAAATTGTTCAAAAGACTCTCTGGTCACAAGGACCAGTGGGGCAGAGCTGAGTAACAAAATGTGGGTCTGGAAAGAAGGAAAACCCTTAAACAATGAAGTTTAAAGAATGTGATTTTCCAGCAAGCCCAGAAATTCCATAATTGTGTCTCCTCCCTAAGGCAAGACATAGAAACCTTGAGATGAATGAGTGGTTTGCAGTCTTCTCAGACAAACTGGCACCTGCTGGTCTCTTGCCCATAGCAGACAGCAGTCATCCATCCTCTCCACATACTCTGTCTGGCATTTAATTCTACGGTTTCAAATTATTCTCTGGTTGTTTCAGACTTTGTTGTCTCATCTTTCCAAATAGCCTGGTGTCAGTTCTACTTCCATGTTGTCACTGAAGGGTTCTTTCTGAAATCCTGCCCCAGATCCAAGGAGAAGTCCAGGCTATGGCCCTCCAGCTGGTGTCTGGGGAACACTGGAGGCCCTGGGAGCCCCTGTGAGCTCTCTGGTCATGGCCAGGCTGGTTGCCTGGTTCTGCCTGGCTCTGCACTTCTCACATTGTGGTGGGGGCTATCCCTGAGACCTGCCTGGTCACCTAGGTCACCGCCCTACCATCTCATCTCTGCCAGCCCCTTGCTGTGTCTGCATCCTCACTCTAGCCTCTTGTCTTGGCCTGCACAACCTTCATGTCCACATTTCTGCTTCTTGCACAATGCTGAGAAGCACAGCTGCTTCTGAGATGCTGCTACATCACTCTGCTTTGCTGTCTAGGACCCAGGCCGTGGGCTTCCACTCAGCTCAGATCTAAATGGAGTTGACAATACTCCATGGACTTGGTGGTTCTTACTCCAGTCCCATCCTGGCAAGGGCCAGACCTCTTGTTCTGATTAATTTTCTCCTTCAGCTCCAACCCCCCTCCCACACCCATCCAGGATCTCTCCTGCTCAGAAAAGTTGGGGAAGAAAGCAACAATGTGAATTCCAGCTGAAGCAAGATAACTGTTGTGAAGCTGGTGGTCCCTGCAAAGATGGAGGATAAACAGGACCAAAGGGATGTGGAGACAAGAGGTGCCTTTTCATTCCCTTGTCCCTCCCTTCCTTCCTCACTTTAATTCTTTGCATGTGCAAGATAATATGTAGGTTATTTTGCACTGGCCTTCTTCGATACCTGAAGTTTCTACCTGCAGATTTACTATGGTTACTGCAGGTTACAATGGTTGGCAGTCAGCAGGAATGTTGGAGTAGGGGATGGAGATCGAGATGCATCAAGAGCATGGGCTTCCCAACGTGGTTGGGCAGATTAGGACCAGACTATGATGATGTTTTCACCGATCCTGGGAAAATGAAAGGATATAAGCAATAGAGTAAGTTTTCATGAAGAGAAATCTGGGTAATTTAGAAGATGTGATTTTGAGATCACACTCAACTGTTTTGGGATAAACATGCCTGTTTGGGAAGATGAAGTAGTGATGGAAGAAGGTTTGTCTTTGGGTGGTGGGCACACAGTGCAATATGAACAGAAATGTACACTTGAAATCTATATAATCTTATTAACCAGTCACCCCAATAAATTTAATAAAAAGAAAACAAGATGAAGTGACGTAAGTCAATAGTAGGTTTTTTCCCTATTTTTAGGTTCTTATATGACAAGACAGTGGCAACTCCAAGGTAGTTTCTTTGATTTTATTTATCTCTAAACAATGAACTGGACCATGATATCTCTAATTTTGACAACAGCTACTCTAGAGCACACAGTCCCATCAGATAGCAGGTATGGGTGGGATCCAGGGCAAAAGGAGACCTGGAAAGCCAGCATGGTATGTGTACAAGGAGGGTAGACCTGGAGTAATTCTGCCTGAGATACAACTCTCCCTTCTGCTCTTGCCTAAGCAAGAAGGCTACCAAGTTGTCAGAAAATCTCTTTCATTTCCTGTCTAGGTGGGTGACTGTGATCCATCAAGGGACTGAGATGGTTGAGGGAAATCGCTGTCTACATTTCTGTACCAATTGCTTTGTGCTTTGGTGAAATGCCTAGCCCTCAGGACACCCAGCCTCTGCAGTCAAAGGCCAGTGTGTTGTAATGTGAGTAATGGCCACATTATCAAGTTAAGCAAGCACACGTACAGAGGAATACACTGACTATTCCATACAAATTAGTTTTTGCGTTGTTTTGTTTTCATTGAGTTTAAAGACCCTCTAGGGGAAGGAGAAATTTTTCCTGGAGTAGGGATGCTAGGGGATCCATCTCTAGCCCCACCTGCTCTTACTGTGACTTCTTAAGAAGCACACTTTTCAGAAAAAAGTGGGAGCTATGAAAGAAAAATGGAAAATTGAGATTAAAATATAAGCAATTCTTTTAAAGTGTCCTTTATGTTCCTGGAGTGACTTTTCAGTTTAAAATATAAAAATGTAGCCCTGGCTGGTGTGGCTCAGTGGATTGAGAGCCCGCCTGTGAACCAAAGGGTGCTGGTTTGATTCCTAGTCTAGGGTACATGCCTGGGTTGCAGGCCAGGTCCCCAGTGGGGGGGGCACACAAGAGGCAACCACACATTGATGTTTCACTCCCCCTCTTCTCCCTTCCTTCCCCTCTCTAAAAATAAATAAATAAAATCTTTGAAATATATATGTATAAATGTATATATACATTGTTTTGTTCAGATTCAAAACTACAGTTTATTCAAAAGTCACACATTTTAGATTTAATCATCTTTCAAATCCTGAGCATTTTTATCACTAAATGGAGTTACAGTTTACTGATCTTTAAATAAGGTAGTTTCTGTCATTTGTTTTTTCATTATTTAAATGATGGAGATAACTTATTTTTCTCTGGCTTTTAAGATATCCCTTAAAGATTTCAAAAATAGTTGTTATACTTTGGGGAACTTAGCATTTCTCACAATGTGAAGTTGACTTAGAGAGCTTTCATATTCACAAAGGGAACCTAGAATAAAAGAAGCTATCTTGTAATTCTCTCATCTGTATCCTTGAGTTCAACCCTTGACAAGTGTTGTCTACTGTGTCTCATTCCTTGAGTGTCACCATCTGTAGTTTCTCTTCCCTGAAGCTTATTTTTATTTTGTCAATAAGCTTTGCAAACAGGTTGGTCCAGTGTTTTCCAGCCCTAGATTATTTGTCTTTATTTCTAATTTATCTACAAGTATTACAAACACAGACCAACTATTTTCACACAATGTTCAATGATGGGGAAATGATGTGCAAATGATGGGGAAACACAAAGCGGGGGAAGGATGATAAGGAAGAGGTGTGGAGTATGCGACACAAAAAGGTACAAGGCAGAGAGAGCAGATCAATCAGAACCTCAGCTTATATCACTGGTGTTAAAATGTTCTCAATTCAGAAGAGACAGAAATGTCTTTTCCACCATTAAATTCTTGGTTTTCTAATCTTATTACAATGGATCTAGACAAAGTAAATTAATAATCTTCCGGAGGGATTCGTTGTTCTAGATGCCATTATGAACATTTGTGATTCATGGAAAGATGTCAAAACATCAACATTAACGGCATTTGGGAAAGGTTGATTGCCACCCTCTTGGATGAGTTTGAGGAGTTCAACACTTCCATGAAGGAAGTAACTGCAGATGTGGTGGAAATAGCAAGAGCACTAGAATTAGAAGTGGAGCCTAATGACTGTTGCAATGACAACAAAGGATTTATAATATTACCTAAATGTAGTTGATAAAGCAGTGTCAGAATTTGAAAGAACTGACTTCAATTTTGGAAGAATATCTGTGGGTAAAATGCTATCAAACAACATTGCATCCTACAAAGAAATAGTTCATGAAAAGAAGAGCTCATCAATGCAGCAAACTTCATTGTTGTTTCACTACATCCCCAGGACATATTTACTTAATAACTGGAAGTTTGTAAATTTTGACCTTCACCCATTTTGCTCACCCCTAACCCCCTGACTTGGGCAACCACCAATCTGTTCTCTGCCTCTATGAGTTTGCTTTTGCTTTTTTTAGATTCCACATATAAGAAAGACTATACAGTATTTGTCTTCTTCTTTCTGACTTATTTCACTTAGCGTAATGCCCTCAAGGTCCATCCATATTGCTACAAATGGCAGAGTTTCCTTCTTTTTAGGTGGTTTCCCATACATTATTTTGTATATGTTCATTAAATCTTCATAACAACTGACCAAAATAAAAAACAATGGGACTTTTATAGAACGTATTCTTTCATCATGAAAAAGTAAAATTAGAAATAAATAATAAAAGGGTACCAACAAATAATAACTATTTGGAAATAAACAGTTCTAAATAATGCTAAAATCAAAGAAGAAATTTTAAAAGACTTTTCTATCTAGAAACAAAAGGAGAGTTACTGAAATAGAAAATCAACAACAAATAAAAAGTAGAAGAGCAAATATACTCACCAATAAATTAAAAGAGATAAAAACCTTTCCACATCTTAGTATAAATAGGAATAGAAAAAAGGAAACTCTTGCATATGAAGACAACCAAAAAAACCTCCAGTAAATATTATTCTACCGTGAAAGATGGTGCAATGACAATTTTAATTACAATAAAAAACTAGAGAGAAGGATGCCTACATTCACCATTGTTACTTAATGTTATTTTGGAGTTTTTAGCAAATGTAATAAGGCAACAAAATTTAAAAAAAGGCATAAATATTGGAAAAGAATAGGTAAAACCATGTCTTTCTGCTACGAATAAGACTGTGTATATGAAATACAAGGAATCTTGAGGAAAACCACTGAATTTAATAAATAAACTTGGATGCAAGATCATTATATAAAAACAATATTTTCTCACTATTCTAACAGTAAGCATCTAGTATCGGAAATGAAAAGATTATATCATTTAAAATAACAACAAAATAAAATGAAGACTTAGAATCTATGCAAAAACACCTTACTAAAAGACATAAGATCTGGCTCTGGCTGGTGTGGCTCAGTGGACTGAGTGCCCGCCAGAAAACCAGAGGGACACATGCCTGGGTTGCTGCCAGTTCCCCAGTAGGGGGCGTGTGAGAGGCAACCACACAGTGTTTCTCTTCCTCTTTCTCCTTCCCCTCTCTCTAAAAATAAATAAACAAAATCTTCAACAGAAAGACATAAGATCTGGACTTCTGGCCAAGATGGAGGCATAGGTGGACACGCTGTGCTTCCTCTCACAACCAAGACTAAGGACAACAAAAATACAGAACCAAAAAAAAAAAAAAAACCCAACCAGGACAGAGAGAAAATTGAATTGTACTTAAGTCCAACAATGATTCACTCGGACCGGTAAGAGGGGAGGAGTCAGCAGCCTGTGGAGTTGGGTTGTGGTGGGATAAGACGGTGGCTGGTGGTCCCGGGCATGTGGCCACCCCAGGTGCACAGGCTGCAGTTGCTGGTTGCTGAATGCCAGCAGGCCAAGTGGGGCGCACAAGGCAGCTGACCTCAGACACACATTCACACACAGATAAATCAGGTGGAAAAGGGCAGCAAGATAGACTGTGTGACGTAGTGTCCCAGCGCTGGGAAGTAAAGCCTAAAAGCACCCATTGAAAATACTTCTGGGGGCTGAGGTGACGGGAGGGAGTCCTAGCCTCACAGGAGAGTTTGCTAGGGAGACCTATGGGGTCCTGGAGCATGTACAGGCCCACCCACACAGAAATCAGCACCAGAAGGGCCCAATTTGCTAGGGGAAAGTGGCTGAAGGGACTGGAATCCGTGAGAGAGTGAGCAAACGCCATTGTGCCCTTTCAGACCCCGCCCCCACATCCAGCATCACAACCCAGCAACTGGGCTGCCCCGCCCTGGGGAACGCCTAAGGCTCTGCCCCTCACTACATAACAGCCGTGACCAGAACCCCCACCCCCCAAAAAATAAATAAAAACAAAAACAAAAACAAAACCAAGGATGGCTCAAATGGGAGAACAAACCAGGGCCCTGGAGCTAATTCATCTGAGTGACCAGGAGGTGGTCAACTTATCAGATGCAGAGCTCAAAGCACTGGTAGCCAACCTATCAGAAGCACAGTTCAAAGCACTGGTGATTAGGAAGCTCACAGAATTGGTTGATTTTGGTCGCAAATTAGATGAACAAATGAAGGCTACAATAAGTGAAATGAAGAAAAATGCACAGGGAACCAATAGCGATGGGAGAAAAACTGGGACTCAAATCCCAGTCCCAGGGGAAAAAGGTACAGAGAATAAGTAGCATAGATGGTGGGTAGAAAATAGGGGAAGGGCAAGCATTGTGTGGGAAAAGTAGAAGCTAAAGAACTTATAAAACATGGACATGAATTAAAGGGGGAATGTTGGTGGGAGGGGGTGTGCAGGGTGGAGGGGAATGATGGGGGAGAAATGGGACAACTGTAATAGCATAATCAATAAAATATAATTAAAAAAAGAAAGATAAGATCTGAATAGAGAGGCACATTATATTCTTAGATGGGAAAATAATATATAAAGGACAATCCTCCCTAATTGATATATAAATTTTACAGTTTAAACTTTGATGCGTTTTCCTTAGAAATGGATGAAAAGATCTCAAATTTCATATAGAATATTCAAGAAGAAGAATATTATGAGAAAGGAGAACAGTAAGGGATGACTCATTTTATATACAAAATGTACTGTAAAGCCTCTGCGGTAAAACTGATATGGTATTTATGTAAGAATAGACAAGTAGGTCATTGGAACAGAAATAACAATCCAGAATTAGATATCTGAATAAATGAGAATTTAACATAAGACAAAAATAGTGGTTTCATTCAGGGGGAAAATAATGGACTCTTTAATAAATGATGCCAGTATAACTGGACACCCATCTGGAGGAAAAAGATGGACCCCATTCTTATGTCAAACACAAAAATAAATTCCAGGTAGATTAAAGACAAAGGTAAGACAAATATAAAAAGAAAAACATGAAAATGTTGTGGAAAATATAGACTATAGGAGTCAGGGAGATCCTACCAACCAAGGTTGGAAACACAGAAGTAATAAAACAAAAGTAAGACTTATTTAGAACTACATAAAATTTTTAAGTTTTTGTATAGGAAACATTTCCATATACAAAGCCTATAGATTAATAATAATAGATCTTGAAAAATATTTGTAATTCAGATGTCAAAGAGTTAATTTCTTTAATATATAAAGAGCTCTAATAAATTGATAAAAGACATACCGAGCAACAGAAAACTAGGCAGTGTGTTTGCCTAGACAATTTACAGAATGGATAGTAAAAGACTACATGAGAAGATGCTTGGATTTATTAGTAATCAGGGAAATGCAAAGTAAAGCAACAATAAAGTATCAGTTCACACCTATTAGACTAGCAAAATTAAAAAGAGCTCAAGCTCATTGTCAGGGGTGTGTGTGAAAGACAGTCACACTTATGAAAATGTGAAGTGTTACATCCTTTTTGGAAAGCAACTGGGAACATCTATTAAAATTTAAAATATCATACTCCCTTTGAGAACCAGCATTATACTTCCAGGAATTCATTGCATGAAGACAAATGCATACAGTTTTGTGAGGGCATATATGTTTATTGCAGCGTTGTTTGTAGTGGCCCAGCACCAGAAAATGTGAATTCCTTGTCAGTTAGGGAAATGGCTGAATAAATAATGATCCAGCCACACCACGAAATATTGTGCAACCATTAAAAAACCATATTTAGAGCCATACCAGATGACTTGGAGTGATTTTCCCGAGGAAATGTTTGAGTGAGTAACGCAAGATGCAGAAAATTGTGTATAAAACCAGTGATAACAGAAAAAAGTCGTGTGTGTGTGTGTATCTGATTATGGAGAAAACTTACCCGCTGATTTTATGAAACTCCCATTTAGGGGGACTTTCTTTCTTATAAGTCCTGTTCTTTTCCTCCATGGCCTTTATCACGATTTGTTATTTTATTGAAAATGTTATATATTACTACTCTGCATTCTGTATTATATCATCTATAGATTTGTTTGTGGGATTATTAGTTTAAATATATTTTTCATACGAAACAAGATCAGGGCCACATTTGCTTTTGTCTCCCTTATGTGGGCACTGCAGCCCCAGCCCCCTGCCCACAGTAGGTACTCAATGAATATTTGCTACACAAATGAATGTGATTCCAAATTCTGACATGTGTTTAGGGAAAGCAACAAATTTAGCTAGAAATTGAGAGAGCTTCCCTAGCATCTTAAATAGGCACTGCAAAGTGTCTTTTCTAGCTAAGGACCTTATGACATAGCTGAAAGCCTCTGTCCTCATCAGCAGATGCATCCTCGGGGACAGGACTTCTTTGGTCATCTTTATATTTCTCTCCAGTGGCGTGTTATTCAGTCCAGAATTGAACAATACGTGCAGGGTCGTACTTGTGTAAATGCTGTTTGTTGGTGGTCAGATTTCAGAGTTATCAGAGCGTGGATGATGTGGGTGTGGCTTCTGGGCAGACAGGGCAGCCCCGTTTGTCAAAGCCAAGTCAGAGTTACTCAACCAAAGGTGAAATGTGGGTGAGCTGGGAGAGTGATGGGTGCTGATGCCCTTGTAGCACAAGGGTCAAGGCAAGAGATGCTGTTGTAGGGGATGGAATGAGAATAGATGTCTATAGTACTTAAAGACACAAAGGAAACCAATAAGGAATGAAAGTCATAGCATAAATACCAAACATTGGGAGATGACCAGGAGAGAATGAGAATAAAGGAGTTAAAGCTTCCTTGTTCAGATGGCTCCAACTGGTGGTCAGTAGACTCTAGTTGGCAGTTGATACATTAAAATATAGTGATTGCTGATAATTAAGCATTTTCTTTAGATTTGTAAGATAACCACCAAAAGAAAACAAGAGAAACTTTAAAAGAGATTGCCCCCAGGAGGTGGCACCATAGGTGCTATAGGGTAGAAAGGGACAGTGTGACTTTTCATCATAGGCTTTTTTGTGCTATTAACTGTGTTACACATATGCACATATTTTGATTAAAAAAAATCCCCACTCTGTTTTAACCTCAAACTTGGCAATCCCACAGTAGAGTAGGCAGTGTTGTTGACTTTCCTATTAGTAGCAGCTACTCTTGGTGGCCAAGAGTCATAGCATCTTCTCACAAGATCCCCTTTTTGTTTTAATTTACCAGCTCTCACTCCCTCCTTAGAAAGAGTAACTGAACCCTTATCCCACACCTCACGTTCTTCATACATTTTTTCAGGCTCTGGCAGGATGGCTCAAACAGGATCAAGTGGAGATATGGAAAGAAGGTCTTTTCTTCATGAGTATCAGCCATGACCACCCATCTCTGTGGAATTATTTGTCCATCCCCATTCCCAAATCCCTCCGAATGCTGAGCAGTGGGCAGTGGGAGGATGAAGGCCACAGGGCACTGCTGATGGCCAGATTCAGAGCCCCCAGTCCTGTGAATCAGCCACAATTTTACAGAGCCTGTGAGATTTCAAACAGGTAAAGCAGACTGTGTTGGAAAGAGCATGCCTTTAGGAGTAGGAACATCTGAGTTCCAGCTTGTTATTGGCGTTCACTTACCCAGTTCAGTCCTGATGTACATGATATCTATCCAGCTACCTCATTATGAAGATGGGAGAAAGGGAGGAGGCATGTGGAAGTGTTTTATAGGTAAAACAAAAATCTCTACAATTTAATAGTATTCACTATTTTTTAAAAAATATTTTATTTATTTATTTTTAGAGAGAGGGGAAGAGAAGGAAAGAAGGAGAGAGACATCAACATGTGGTTGCCTGTCACTTGCCTCCCATGGGGGGCTGGACCTGGCTCCCAACCCAGGCATGTGACCTGACTGGGAATCAAACTGGCAACCCTTTGGTTCACAGGCTGGCACTCAATCCACTGAGCTACCAGTCAGGGAGTATTCACTATTTAACGTGAGTTTTATATTCATCATCTCCTATTCTTGTAGCAACTCTGAGGCTTAGAGATATCAAGTGACCATTCATACATTAATTCCTATCTTTATAAAAAATTCACAGAGTGCTTCCTATGTGTCATGCCTTATTCTAGGCATTAACATATATTATCTCATTTAGTTTGCTATTAACTCATACCCAGTGTTGTGCTGAGCCATACTGGAACCACAGGTAAAAGGAAAAAAATCAATAACAATGATTTTATTTTATTCGCCATGGATGTCTTTGCATTAATTTTTATTTTCAAAAATTTTGCATTAAAATGTTATTTATCTTGATTTTTGAGTTTACGGCACCCCTTTAAATGCTGTGGCATAAGCAGGTGCCTCACTCACTCCACTCTGGTCTTAGCTCTGTTATAACTCTATGAGGTTGGTACTATCCTAATTATATTACAGAAAAAGAAATTTCAGTTCAGGGATATCAGCTAACTTGCCCAAGGTTACAAAACTAATAAGTAGTAGAACAATAATATAGATCCACTTTATGGCACTGTGTCTTGCTATCTTTTAATTGAAGGCATGTACAGAAAAATTCCTTTAAGATTTAGAAAGTGCTCTTTAGTATAACCATTTTAAAGCTTCTTTGTACTCTCCATGTACTTTATTTTGGATTAAGTGCTCCTATAACTTACAGACCCTCATTTTCTTTCTGTGACACAACATTATGTACAGATGGGAGTTTGACTAGTAACAATGTACAATATGCTTCTACATAATATCTGTTTGTGCTTTGTGAACCAATGAAATAGAATGGATGGATAAATTTCTCCATTTCTTGGATAAAGAAACTGAGGTTTACAGAAAGGAAATGGCTTGTGGAATTCCATGCTCACTTTGAGATGGGGTATAGTCTCCTCCATGTTCTTTAGTTTTTATTTTTGGATGCTAATAATGGTGGGAGTGTTCAAAGTTTTAGGGGTGGGAGATCTGAGGGAAAAACTTAGCACACTAAATCAACAATGAGATGATGCTTTGGGAGTCTGACTGCTCAGGAATGTTGTGGGGCATGAACTTGAGATCCATGTCAACCTCTTAGTCATAGATAATCACAGAAACCCCTAGTAACAGGCAGCTCTGAGGATCTTACTATGGAAATTTCTCAGGGGCAACTTGCCTCTGGGAAATGGTGTATTTATTCTTAGTCTGTATAGGATTATCATTATTTACCCTTCCTTGAGAATCCCTCCACCAGGGAAGAGGAAAATTAATGTGTCTCTGTCTTCTCTTTCCCTACTTCTTTCAAGTTGTGTGGCATATGAATATCCAGACCAGTAGAGGGCGCTCCCAACAGTTGGCAAGCCATACAGTGGTTGATCCGCCCCGTGAACCATAGAGGAGTTACCTGATGAACACCAGCCCAGCTCATGAAGATCAGCAATGTGACAGGGCCTCTGGGCACAGAAATCACTGGAGTTGGAAGAGAGAAATTACTACAACAACCTTCTCACTGGACTATGTCTTGCTCTTCTCAAACTCAAATGAACCTAGAGTAATCTTAGTTTCCTTTAGTGACTTCCCACTTTCCCCTAGCTAAAGTCCAAACCACAATAGCTCTTTACAAATATCTCCAGCCCCATTCCTCACAATCCCCATCTTCACATTATGGTCAATTCTCAGCCATTTTTTAAGGCCCAGATTCACCAGC
The DNA here is from genome assembly GCA_004027475.1 of Anoura caudifer. Classification (NCBI taxonomy): domain Eukaryota; kingdom Metazoa; phylum Chordata; class Mammalia; order Chiroptera; family Phyllostomidae; genus Anoura; species Anoura caudifer. The sequence goes on along the minus strand of PVKU01004326.1, from coordinate 19,427 downwards.
CTGTCTCTCACTTCTGGAGCTAGGCACAAGTTTTATTTTCTGCCTAGGTTCTCTTTCCCCTGGATGTCCCTTGCATGCCTACCATACTTTGCCATGTATAACATGCACTTTTTTTTTTTTTTTTACAAATTTTTGAGGGAAAAATAAGAATGCACATTATACATGGTAGTACCTGAAATACCTTGTATCTGTTCTTGTGTTTTGTAATTATTTGTTACATACAATTTCTTGTACCATAATATGTTCAAAACTGAGTGCAAAAATTCCTTTATAATACAAAAAAGTATCTAAATATAAATAAATAAAAAATTGAATTAAAAAATTAAAACAAAAGATTTTTTTCCTGAAAGTTTGGGCCAAAAACATGGTTGTACATTAAACACTACAAAATATGGGTAAATTTCAGCTCCTAGTTTAGATGTTATATTTTCTGGGAAAACTTTCCTGTCCCCTCAGATGGGATTACAGGTTCTTCCTAGGTGTTTCCATTCACCTGCTTTGCCCAGGTGTGGCACTTGGGCTAGTGTGTACAATAGTAATCATGTGTTACCCCGATTGACTTCCTCCACTCAGCTGTAAGCCCTGAGATCCTGCAGCCCACTGGTGTCCAAGTTCCTTGATCTCCTCTCCTTCTGCCCTCTGCCCTATTTCAGCCACTCACTTCATGTGTCATTCCTTATTGCTCCTTGTCCTGGAACTTCTACATAGTGGGAACTCAGGAGAGACTATTTAGTGACGGAAATATTTTTTAAACAATTTGTTCTATAGCATGGTCTCTTATGTGTCACTCATGAACTGCCCGTGGACTTTGTTATGACGCAGATCACTGGACACACTCTCAGAGAGGTTCTAGAGGTGGGGTGAGGCCCAAGAGTCTGCATTGTAACTTATTTCTTCGTGATCCTTATGCATATTGAAAATTGAAAGCTACCGATCTGTTATCAATAATGGAGAGAGTCCATTTTGTGCTTGTGTTGCCACCAATGCAGTCAAACACCCTTTCCACGCTATGGACTTCCTTCCTTAGAGGGCAAATGGGAACTGGTGGCCTTTCTAGGGTAGTTACCCTCCCAGCTCTCTGATCCTCCTGCCTGAGACGCCTACACTCCAGGGAGAAATCCTCTTTGCATTTTGCCTGGCTCTGGAGGCACCGTTCCCACCAGGTATGGGTGTAACTGTGAAGAAATGTGTTTTGTTCCTCAAAGCTATGGCCTCTCTGGATGGGGGCGCCAGCTTCTCACCCAGCATTCTTGACTCTCCATCTCTAGGTTATTTCTCCCAGTGTGTGCCAAGCGCTTTGTAAATGTGATAATGAGGGGTCCAATTTGCTGTGTTAACAGATAAAACAGAGGAGCTGAGCGGCAGGACTTCCCTGGAAAGCAAATGTCAGCTGTTGTTCAATTGTTTCCTCCTTCTATCCCCTGCCTCTGCTACCCCCCACTCAGCTTGAACTAATTAGGTGGCTAGCACTTCATAATGAAGGCTAATAATCGCCTAATGGGTAGTCTTGAACAAACAAGTTGTAAGGGCTACAGCAAAACCTGGCTTCCCTATCCCCAGGCTTTTGGGAATTCGGCCAGACAGGTGAAATGGCTCTCAGGAGCCTCAGGTGCCAGGATCTGGGCCATGGGGACCACTCAACCATCCTCTCTTTGCTCAGCCTATTAGAAGACTTGCCACTATAGCCAAGGCTCCTGGATTGGTCAGACCTTAGTTTGGAGAGAGTCGGAAAAGCAGCTGCCCCCAGTGAGACCCCTCCTCCACTCACCCCCATGTCACCTGATAACAGGAGTTGGGAGAGGGCAGTGTCAAACTCCCCTGAGGCACTCTTTTATGCTCTCAAAATAATCGAGTTTCAAAGAAGAGAACAGATGGATTTCATTTTCCTAACTTTTAGCTGGTTCCAATGTGCAAACAGTTAAGATCATAATGTTAACATTTTCTCAATGTTTTATGTGCATATAAAATATTTGTGAAGAATGTGCTTTTAAATGCAAAGTTTGATCCAATTACAATTTTATAGAGTTTATAAAAACATAAAAAGTATGTTTTCTGGGTGTCTGAGACCCGTTTGGCCTTTTCAGTAAACTTGGAAGCTCACAGGGAAACATAATTGCCACCATGTCAAAGAGGGCCCTATGGAGCTTAAAATGATGAGCCCATTATGTAAATATGGAAACATCCCATAGTCTCTTGGGGTGAATGAGATACTGATGAATGGAATTAAAAACAATCCTGTGGGCTTGGATCAGATTGGAAATGGTTGTTGTTTTCTGTCTTTGAAGAGCCGTAAGGAAAAACAAAAGTAAGACAAAGAATCCTGCAAACCTAACTTCTGTGGTTTAGAAGACATAGGGTGGCTCCAAGCAGAATCAGGCAGCTTCTTTATTAGTGGGGTAGAAGCAACAGCTCCATGGCTAAAAGACCCCTTTTCAGCGTGAACTCTAAAGTCAGCAGAATGTGTAGGAAGCTTATAGTTGAAGATGATGTGTAAGGGGATGCTCCTAGGAGTGGAGACAGGGCTCTTTCCAGTCTCATTTTCTCTGTATCAGGGCAAATAACTCCAGCAAGCTGAGCCTTGACACTTTGCTCATAAAAAGAGAGGATTGGGTGGAGGATCTCTCTTCTGGCTCTAAAATGCTGTAATAACCTATCACCCCTCCTGCCCCAAGCTAATTCCAAACTGTTGGAATACATGAGACATCCATCAATAGCATGTCTGGAGGAGGTGTCTATTCAATTAATGGATGTGCAAAACTGAGTCCCCAGTCAGAGAGAGGGCTTGGTTCTTGGAAAATATAGTTGCATAAAAATCCTATTTCTGAGTTGATTGGCTTGCTGTATTTTCTGGTTCTGTGTGTAAGTAGTTTATATTACCAGCCCACTCCCATTCAGAGATGTTAAATAGGAATACCTCTTGATACCACAGAGAGAGCATGCACAAGATGTAAAAAATAGTTCTGTTAACCAAATATGGACCGGATTTCTTTCCAGGGACTGGTCCAGCTCCAGCAGCTTCCCTGTAGCATTCAGGTGCCTTACAAGGGTGAGCATTTTTCCGTTGCACACATCTGGGGCAGATCCTCTAGCTCTGGAGAAACCCAAGGTCATCTAATGAGAATTGCTCCCAGTGCACCGATTTGCATTTACATCATTGATTAGGAGAATTTTGAGCTCTCAGAACTAGAGGGAATTTAGATATTATCTTGCCTATGTAAGGAAAATGTGTGAAGCTCAGAAAGGTCAAGAGACTTAGGCAAAGTCTCTCAGGTCAGGATATCTGCCATTTTGATACAATCCTGCTGGCATCTCCCATATCCGCATGGAGAGTTTGAAGAAACTCATGTGGCTGGAACCAAATGAAGGAGGGAGAAGCTGAGTTTCTTTGGGTTGCCATAACAAATCATCACAAGCTTGGTGTCTTAAAACAATGGAAATTTACTTTCTCCCAGTTCTGGAGGCTAGAAATCTAAAATCAAGGTGTCAGCAGGGCCACACTTGCTCTGAAGGCCCTGAGAATCCTTTCTTGTCTCCTTCTTGAGCAAGCGTGGTCCCACACATGCCTTGGCTTGTGACTGTGTAATCCAACCTCTGCCCGCCTCCATTTTTACCTGACTTTCTTCTCTGTCTCTCTGTGGGTCTTCTTTTCTCAGAAGGACACCTATCACTAGATTTTGGGACCATGCTAATTCAGTATGATCCCATATCAATCCTTAAGTAATTATATCTGCCTCCTTCCGGGTCTGGCAAGTGTAATGCCTGCTTGAGTGTGGTGGGTAGGGTAATGATATGGGTTTAATAATTTATAGTTTTAATTTGAACATTTCATGTAAAATGTCATATGGTGTGCTTGAGTGTGATATTGTTATGTTACAGAATTATGTGCTTATGGTTTTATAATAAAAATTTTTGTAATAAAAAAGGTGTTATTTGTGCTGGACCCTGTATATTTTCAAATAAGGTCATTTCTGAGATTCTGAACAGATTTTGAGGAATACTACTCAATCCCTTTATAGGTAAGTGTTGGGAAAGGAAGTCAGAAAGAAGAGCAGGGTCCTATCTGTTCTTTTTTTCTTTTTAAGATGTTATTTGTTTTTAGAGAGAGGGGAAGGGAGGGAGAAAGAGAGAAACATCAATGTGTGGTTGCCTCTCACATACTCCCCCACTGGTGACCTGACCCCCAACCCAGGTGTGTGCCCTGACTAGGAATCAAACCAGTGACCCTTTGGTTTGCAGGTCAGTGCTCAATCCACTAAGCCACACACACTAAGCCAGGGCCCTACCTGTTCTTAAAACATGCTAAGCACATTCTCTCTTCACTGCTTTTGCTCTACATGTATTTCCCCAGATATCTGTGTGGCATGTTCCCTCATTTCCTTCATATCACCCCCTTCCTTCCTTCCTTCAAACCTTCTTGATTATGTGGGGTCTTACAGGTCATTTTTAACAATTTTGGCTTTTATCCTATGTGAGAAGAAGTCATTGGAGCCAAAGATGGCTCCATGTGGTTCTTTTAGGCCAAAGAACCACATGATCTGACTTATGTTTTATAAGATTCACTCTGGTTGAATTTATAAGATTAATCCAGAGTGAATTTATAAGATTATTAATCAATCTGGTTAAATCCAGTTGGATTTATAAGTCTGGAATTAAGGGGAGAGGAGCATGTTAGAGATAAATATTTGGGAGTCACAGCAGTAAGATGTTATTTAAAGCCATATTACCTTGCCTGACACATAGACACAGACAACAGTGTGGTGATGGCCACAGGACCACAGGGAAGGGGGGCTGCTGGGTGGAGGTGGGCAAAGGGGGGGATGGGGACATCTGTAATAGTGTCAACAATAAAAATAAAGTTAAAAAAATAAAGCCATGATACCTCACAGTTGAGTTCACCTGAGGAGTAGAATGAAGAAAAAGGAAAAAGAGGCCTAAAGACCATACCCTGGGACTCTGTATCATTTAGGGGTTGCAAAGACAAGGGGGATCCAGCAAAGGAAACTGAGATGACAGGGCCAACGAGAGAGGAAGAGAACAAGAGGTGTGTCCTGGAAGCCAGGTGGAGGAAGGCTTCAAAGTGGAGGGAATGGTCAACTGTGTCAAGATTGGCTGGTAGGCCCAAAACGACAAAGCCTTAGGACAGCGGGCATCCCTGGTGACCATGCTGAGAGGTTGTAATGAGGATAAAGCGTGATTAAATGTCTTCCCTGTTAGAATTCTGGGTCAGGTAGGGAAGAGCCATGCTGGAACCCACCCACCCCATTCCAGGGGTGGATCGTGGGTGGTCTAACCGATCAGTGATTTCACTTTATTTGCTAGGGGCTTTCTGGGCCACCTGACCTAATGCTGGGTGATGGGAGCAGAGGGGAGGTTTGCTGAGAGGAATAGGAGAAAATGTATCCTTGTGCCTAGGAGGGAAAAGCTGGAAGAGATAGGCTCTTCTTTTTTCCATTGGTCTCTGGAGATGGCACATCGATAGGCCAAAGGCAGCTAAGCAGAGGAGTTCCTTTTCCTTCTGAGCACAGAGAGGTTGACCATGTCCTGTCCCTTCACCTCCCAGACTACTCTGAGAGAGGAGGCAAGAGAAGTGGATGATCCAGGCCTGATGTTTCTTACCTCCCAGGTCCGAGGCATCACTGCATGGCAACCTTCCCGGCAAAACTGTGGCTTCCCTCCTGTTCCCTGAGTCTCCTCCAGTCTCAGGCACACCCCTCATCTCCTGTCCTGGTTCCCTACAGAGAATTTGCTTTCTGCCACTGTTTGGGTTGTGCCTCACAATTTCTTTGCATCTTAAAAAGTGGGGCTCCTGATGTTGCAAAATCTGCCTGGCCAAAACATTGAGAGTGGAATGGAAGATACTTAGGCTTTAGGGTGGCCCCAGGAGACTCATTTTGGAGCTGGGGGTTCACCCAGGGGCCTCACACACGACACAGTGAGAGAGAGCCAGGCTTCACGTTGTTCGTTAGGCCTTGCCTTTCCCAGGCAGACTCCCCAGGGGCTGTTTAGACCAAAGTACTTCACAGGAAGCTAGAAAAGGAGTCCTTAGAAACATACAGAGGCCAACGACGTGGGGGTGAGCAAGAGGTAAAAGATTTTTGTTCCAAAGGAAGGAAGTATAATGAAGGATCCTTTCATTTAGCCTGTGATGACAAGATAAGGAATTAATAGGTTTAAGCTGCACTGAGGAACGCTGAGATAACAGCAGGTGATGAACCTCCCAACCAGATGGTGCTCCAGACAACACGGGAGGATCCCTGGGCTCCAGCCCAGCCTCGCTCAGAGTTCCAGGACTTTTAGGGCGTTAGCAAAGCCAGCCCCTGCAGGACCTTGGGAGAGGGTGGAAGCGGACAAAGCAACCTGTAGAGACCCTGTAGAAAAAGAACACACGCAAGGAAGCAGGTCTGTTCCAGCCTGGGGAAGTGCAGGAGTCAGCCTCGTGCAGGTTTGTTTATTGCCTTCAGGAGGTGGAAACATCCCCCGGCTCCACGTCAGGAATCGAGGTTTTCCCAAAGTGAACTTCCAAGGAAGTGACACATTTACAGAAAGTTTGTGGAATTACTCCATCTAATCTTGAGAGTAATGGAGCCAATGGGGAAAAGGAAAGTGGAGAGAGTTACTCTTTCTGAAAGTGGACAGGTATAGCCTCCAGTTCAGCTGTGTTCTGAGCAGAGCTTGGTGAAAACATGCACCTGCTCTCTAGAAGCAACGATGGGGCATCCATGTCTGACTTAGTAATTGTCAGAAATGAGTTCTGGCTATTTGTGGCACTCACTCTTTGACTTGCTTCTCCTATCTAGAATGGGTCAAGTCCTGTCCCTCTTTGCACCCCACCAAAAATGGGAGGAAAAAAAAATAAAGGAAAAGCCACACAAATGAACCAAGTGGATTTACAGGAGGCATCTGGCAGGAGCCAGCATCTCAAGAAGCTGTCCAGGCGAACATGTCCTTACAGAGGAGCACGGGCCCTGTGGGGGTCAGAGCGACTTGCCAGAATTCTGTTTCCCCAAAGGTTCCGGAGAGGGAAGCTCCCACTCCAGCTGCTCTTTCTTACTCTCTTGATCAGAGTGAGGCCTCCCCGTTCCCCTAACCATCACCCCCACCTGGGTCTTCCTACTTCATTGCTGCTACTCCCCGCTCCCAGCGCATCACCTGCAGTGTGCTGGGGAAAACCTATGAGAAGGATGACAGAGGTATCTTCTCCTCAGTCACTCCATTAATTTTCTGAAGCCCACTCGAAAGGCCCCCATGCTGAGCTCTGGAACCTTAGGGTAATTTGAACCTGCATCTGTGGATAGCTTCGTCTGTGTTTACAGATAGAAGACAAGCTGCAAGAAACAGGATTGGATTTGTTTTTTGTAAGTCAAACCAGCTGTGATCTTCTGTCTATGGCTGCTTCCTTTGCAAATGCCAAATGTCACTTGTGGTTGGAGACACTTTTCTTCCCAGAGAGATGTTTTTCCTCATGCAGCCAGCTTTCCTCCTGTGCCTCTTCCTCCATCAGCTGCTCCCCTGCCGTGTGTCACTGAGCTGGGTCAGCCTGTGCCCCGCCCCAGCCTTCCTGCTGAGAGTGCTCCTTCTCAGGACTCACTACACCTCTTGGAAGGCTGCTTAGGTGGGATGGGGTGGGTTTACTAGGCTGGACTGGAGTCTCCCTTTCCCTTCCTCCCTCTTTTAGATATGAACTTGAAGATCATCTCCATGAGGTTCTAAACCAACAATCACTGTGGAGGGGGAAAAAGGGAGAGAGAGAGAAACATTTGGCCTAATTTACCATTCGTTGGAGGGAACGTCTGGGTGACTATACGCGTTTTAGGAACAAACTGCATTTCAAATTGGTAATTAAATTGTCATACAAAAAGAAACATTTGCATTTAAGTTGATCAGTATCCATCTTTTCCTTCTTTGGATGGAAGTTCCTTGGGAACTGGGGCTTGGTCCTGTTATGTAGGAAGTTCCACATGCAAATTTCCATTCAGCAAGTATTTGTGGAAGGCTTCAGCCTTAGGCTGCTTAACTGTTTGTGGGTTGGGGCGTACCCTGTCAAAAAAGGAGAAAACTTACAAGCTCACCCAGTGCAGTTCTGTCTTTCAAGGGTAGACTCCCTAAATCTCCTCTGCTCTGCCACCTCTAAATTCTTTTCTCTGACGCTTCGAGTTGGTAAAGGTCAGTTTAAAAATGTTCCATAGCCATGAGCATTGGGGAGGGCTCTGAGGCAAAATGGAAACAAAAACAAAACCACAAAAAAACATAAATCCAAACCATAAACTTGCAGTTCTTACCTGTAGCGGTTGTTTTTCAAGAGTAAGATCTTCTCTGACTTGTATTTACCAGTTGCTTCAAATAGTTGGTTATTTAAAAAAATAATAATTTGTGTCCTGGCTGGTGTGGCTTGTGGATTGAGCACTGGACTGTGAAGCAAGGGGTTGCTGGTTTGATTCCCAGTCAAGGCAACATGCCTGGGTTGCAGGCCAGGTCTCCAGTAGGGAGCGCATGAGAGGCAACCAGATATTGATGTTTCTCTCCCTCCTTTCCCCTTTCTCTAAAAATAAATAAATAACATGATTAAAAAATAATTTGTTCACATATTATTATTGTCTAGGAAAGGATTCACCAACTACTTTACTCCATCATTACTGGAAGCAAATCTGTATAGGAGGACTGCCACCTTTGTGACAATTTTCCTGTCTTCTCTATGACTTCAAAGGTTTTTCTGTGGCTTAAAAGGACGCTCTAGATCACACTCCTTGATCTTTTTCTGATTCCCCTCCTCTTCCTGTCCTTCAGTCTCTGCTGGCTATTCATGGAAATCAGTAACTTGTTTTTTTTTATTTGCTAAATGACACTTCTTCTGGTAAAGGAGTCTTGACATTTTGATGGAGTAATTCTTAATCTTTTCCTTTGTTTCTTTGGCCCAGTTCCTTCTCAAACCAAGGTGGGATAAATATGAACCTATAGGCTACTCATCAATTTCTAACATAATCACTTTCCATTTAACACATTAATCCATGTGTAATTTATTTGAGTGTGTGGCATTAGGTAGGAGTAGGACTTTGTTTTGTTCAATTAGCTAACTAGTGTTCTCAGCACTGTTGTATTGATCGATACATCCTCTTCCCATTGAGATAAAATATTGCATGATGGAGAATGGTTCTTCTTCATTTTGGATGTTTTACCCCCAGAGGGAGCAAGTCCATTGGTGTGACACTCCTGATTTCTTTCTAGCTCTCTCCTTACTTCACTCCTGAGAAAGTTGAGTGATTTTTCTGTTTAGTAAACGTGGGAAAAACAATCAAGCATATTAGTTTGGTCATATCTTTCCTGTTTGAATCAACCACAGGGAACAATCATTCTGCTCTAAATGTTTTGGGTCATGCCACAGGGATTTCTGAAGGGCATTTCTGTTCTCCATGTTGGTTCCGAGGAAACTGAGATGAAGGAGGTCAGTCTCCATTACTGATGAAGGTAAGTCAAATGTGCCTGTTGACTAAACCTTGCATCCAGCAGATAGACTCACCCATTGAATAGAAATACCAGACCCAGGCAGCCCTCCCAGCCTGTGGTGAGAGCCTGGAAATGGGGGAGAATGGCTGCTCCCTGTGGACAGCTCAGTCCCAAGTGGAAGAAGAACACAGTCAAGATCATCATATCCAGTGTCTTCCCAAATGTACCAATAGATGTATATCACTTAACTTCCCCAGAAAAGGAATGAATAAAGGCGGGTACAAGTTAGAGAGGTCACCATAGTGTGTCTTCTTCTGCCCAGACGGACATATTAGGAGTAGGAAGGCACAGATACATGCACATTTATTTCTGAACTTATAGGTTTTGTTGGTTTATGTTTCTATGGTTGTGCCAGAACCATTCTTTAAAGGTTCTGAAGCTTTATAATACTAGTCAATATTTCACAGAGTGAGTCATTCTTTAAAACTTTTATTTTTCAAATATTTTTGGCAATTCTTGATTAAAAAAAAAAACTATGTTTAGAGTAATTTTGCAATTTAAAAATCTTGGTACTTTTTACTGAAAGTATAATATGTTAATCTAAGGCATGTCAAAATATTTTTAATACTGAAATTTTCATTTAGGAAAGTATATTTCTCTTGATGTTTAAGATTTTTAAAAATTTCTAATATAATTCTGTAGTTGTACTTATAGATAGCCTGTACACATTTATTTTTAAAAAGTGAAGAGAGTTTTTTTTTCATTATGAGCACACTTACAGAAATCAGTGGAGCTTTTGTGTGTTCGTGAGGGTTGCTTTGTGCTTAGAAAAGGATTATTTGCAGGATGTTAACATTAATTTGACTTATTAGAATTACAAATTATAAAACTATATTTTCCTTAATCTTTTAAGTTCAACTTACAAACCTTGTTATTCTATTTATAAAATTAGTAAAATATAAAATTAAAATTTTTCTTTGATTAAAGTTTAATTAATGCAAGGCTAATAGAACATAAAGGCTTAACCAACTGGTCCCAATTACAACTCAGCGATGACATTCTTCTGTCATTAAAGCTGTATTTATGAGTTAACATAGCTGATTTTCTCTGCGGAACTTGAGCCGCCTCTGACAAGCACTGGTTTCCCAAGTACTTGAACAATTCTATTGAGTCTGATAGAACAAACTGATAAACACAGTAAATCTTTAAAAACATTCCAGTGCCATTTAAAAAACTTAGCTAAAGTCTCATACCTTTCAACTCATGACTATAAAAAATTAATTACTCAATTACATATTGTAAAATAGAATCAACTCTAATCATATGCCAAAACCCCTTAAATCTTACAATCACCATAAATACCAAATACAGATTGTTCCAATGATTACTAAAACCTATTTTTTTTGTTTTTTACTATTTTTATTTATTAATCTGAGAGAGGGAGGGAGAGGGAGAGGGATAAAGGGAGAGAGAGAGAAAAACATCGCTTTGTTGTTTCACTTATTTATGCACTTATTGGTTGTTTCTTGTATGTGCCCTGACTGGGGATGGAACTGATAACTTTCCTGTATCTGGGTGACACTCTAACCAACTGAGCTAGACAACTGGGGCCAAACCTATTGTTGAATGTATCGCAAAAGTATTAGTGTAATAGTTTGATTTATTTACTTATCTCTATATTTGATTCTAAACCTTCCTAGGATTAAAAAGAAAACAATGGTTGAAGAATTTTTACCATTCCAAGCCAATAATAGTTATTACACCAGTCAAATACACCAGTTCCAATTTAGGGGAGAAATTGGAGTAGAATGAAGTTGCTTACAGGCCAGAGATTTTGGACTAGACGCTAGATCTGATTCTGGAGCTAGTTAGCAACACATTCACTCAGTTTTTTAAAAAAAATATTTTATTTATTTATTTTTAGAGAGAGAAGACTCGAAGGAGAAAGAGAGGGAGAGAAACACTAATGTGTGGTTGCCTCTCACATGCCCTGCATTGGGGACTTGGCCCACAACCTAGGCATGTGCCTTGACGGGGTATTGAACCAGTGACCTTTTGGTTCGCAGGCCAATGTTCAGTCCACCAAGCCCCACCAGCCAGGGCAACTCAGTTTTCAATGGTCACTAAAAGACAGTGATTCTGACCCTATGTCCTTTGGAAGGGACTGAGCTGTTGTAATTTTAAGATCTACTGTCTGATGTCACGTCTGCAGCCTCCCACCCACTTTGCTTCACAACATGTTTAGGTTCAGTAATACATTTATTTCCTATTGAATTTCACTTTGAATTCTTTTCAGATTCGAATTCTTTTCAGAACCGTGTTCTACAGTCCTGGCCACAGTTTGATAGCTGTTAATGACACCCTGTCAAAGTCAGCATACGCTTCCTGTTTAGAATTCCCAGGATGGAAGTCTTCTCACAGCAATAGAGAATATTATATAAGCATCCATTTGCTCATCACCAAGCTTCATCAAAGCTTAACATTTTGTTATCTTTACTTCAGGTTTTCAAAAACATTAAAACACTTCTGATGAAATCGAAGCCTCCAATGTACTCTTCCCTGATTTTGTTTTCTCCCCCCCAGAATTTTGTCCTGAATTTTGTGTTTATGATTTCCAAGTATCTTTTAATTCTGCGATAACATGAATGTGCCAGTAAAATTTATTGTTTTACATGTCCTCAAATTTTATTTAGTATATACTATTTGAAAGCATTATATTTTTGAGAATTGCTAATGTTCATACATATAGCTGGAGTTAATTTAACTGACGCATACCAAAAATTGTGTAAATAAATATAACTTATTTTTCCATTTATTTGGTAAGTGGAAAGGTAAACTTTTCCATTTTTTTGCTATTACAATTGTTATTTATATTTTTGTATGTCTCTGTGTACTCATAGATGTGTGCGACAGTTTTCTTAGAATATATATCTATAAATGTTGGTCAAAGTCCTACATTTTTAACTGAATTATTTTCAAATTGCTCTCCAATAGTTTTCAAGAGTTCCCATTGCTCCCTTAATCTTGCCCAACACTTATTTGCAATACAATGAATATGAAATATTTTTGTGCTGTTTTTTTAATCCAAACCCAAGGGTAATTTTTTTTGTTGATTTTAGAGAGAGAGGAAGGGAGAGAGGGGTTAGAGAGGAGGGAAGGTAGAAGGAGAGGGAGAGAAACATTCATGGATTGATTGGTTGCCTTTCTAACACACCCTGACCAGGAACTAAACTTGCAACCTGGGCATGTGCCCTGATGGGGAATCAAACCCTTTGGTCTGAGGGATGACACCCAACCTACTGAGCTGTACCATCCAGCGCTTTGCTGTTTTAGTTTATATTCCCTGGCTACTAGTGAGATTGAGCATTTTTCTTTCATCTATTGACTATCTTTTCTTATTTCTAAATTGCTTGCTCAGATGTTTTACCCATTTTTTTACTGTCATTTTCCCCTTAATTGATTTGTAAACCTTTATAAATGCTGATTTTAATCTTTTCTTAGTATTATAAATAAAAAATGCTAAGTTGTAACTTTTATTGGTGTCAAATTTATCAGTTTTTCTTGTGATTTGTGTTTTTTTGTGAAGTCATAATGATTTCCTAAAATGTTTTACACTTTTAAAATTTTCTAAATTAAAAAATTTTTAAAGTTAAAAATTTTTCTTTTCACATTTAGGCCTCAATTTACTTGGAATTGATTGTTTTGTGTGGGCAAACAAAGTAGTATCTATTTTCCAAATGGATATTACCCATTATTAAATTATTAACTTTTTTATGTATCATGCTACCTCTGTCATATCAAATTTTCATATAAGTGTGGGTCTTTTTTTGGATTCTGTAAACAGAATGTGTGTGTAAAACCTAAAGTGATATTCCTCTATTTTAATTACTATGACTTTGTATTTTTTGTGACCCTTTGCTACTTATATAAATTTTAGATCTGCTTATCAAGTTCACAAAAATGTGATATGGTTTTGTATGAAATAGTATTGCATTTAAAAAGTTTTTTGATTATGCTATTACAGTTCTCCCAAATTTCCCCTCTTTGCCCCACTGCTCCTGATACTCCCATTCCCTCCAGCGATTCCCCCGACCCTCAGTTCATGTCCATGGGTTGCACATACAAGTTTTTTGGCTACTCCATTTCCTACACTGTTCTTAATATTCCCCTGTCTATTTTGTACCTACCAATTATGCTTCTTAATCCCTGCACCTTTTCACCCATTCTCTCCCTTCCCCCTCCCAGCTGATAACCCTCCAATGATCTCCACATCTATGATTCTGTTTTGGTTCTGTTTGTTGGCTTAGTTTGATTTTTAGATTCAATTGTTGACAGTTGTGATTTTTATTGCCATTTTAATGTTCAAAGGCTTGATCTTTTTCTTATATAATTCCTTTTAGTATTTCATATAATAATGGCTTGGTGATGAACTCCTTTAGTTTTATCTTATCTGGGAAGCACTTTATCTGCCCTTCCATTCTAAATGACAGCTTTTCTGGATAGAGTAATCTTGGATGTAGGTCCTTGATTTTCATCACTTTGAGTACTTTTTAAAAAATATATTTTATTGATAATGCTATTACAGTTATCCCATTTTCCCTGCTTTACTCCCCTCCTCCCTGCACACCCTCTCCCACCCACATTCCCCTCCTTTAATTCATGTCCATAGGTCATAAGTTCTTTGGCTTCTACATTTCCTATACTATTCTTACCCTCCCCCTGTCTATTTTCTACCCACCGTCTATGCTACTTATTCTCTGTACTTTTTCCCCTTCTCTCCTGCTCCCACTCCCCTATTGATAACCCTCCATGTGATCTCCATTTCTGTGTTTCTGCTCCTGTTCTACTTGTTTGCTTTTGTTTTAGGTGTGGTTGTTAATAACTGTAGTTTGCTGTCATTTTGCTTTTCATATTTTTTATCTTCTTTTTCTTAGATAAATCTCTTTCACATTTCATATAATAAGGGCTTGGTGATGATGAACTCCTTTAACTTGACCTTATCTGAGAAGCACTTTATCTGCCCTTCCATTCTAAATGACAGCTTCACTGGATAGAGCAATCTTGGATGTAGGTCCTTGCCTTTCATGACTTGGAATACTTCTTTCCAGCCCCTTCTTGCTTGTAAGGTTTCTTTTGACAAATCAGCTGAAAGTCTTTTGGGAACTCCTTAGTAGGTGACTGTGCCCTTATCCCTTGCTGCTTCTAGAATTCTCTCCTTCATTTGAATCTTGGCTAATGTAATTATGATGTGCCTTGGTGTGTTCCTCCTTGGGTCCAACTTCTTTGGGACTCTCTGAGCTTCCTGGACTTCCTGGAAGTCTATTTCCTTTGCCAGATTGGGGGAGTTCTTTATTATTTGTTCAAATAAATTTTCTACTTGTTTCTCTCCCTCTTCTCCTTCTGGTACCCCTATAATTCAGATGTTGGAACATTTAAAGGTATCCTGGAGGTTCCTAAGCCTCTCCTCATTTTTTTTTTGAATTCTACCTCTTCACTCTTCTGGTTGGATGTTTCTTTCTTCCTTCTGGTCCACACTGTTGATTTGAGTCCAGTTTCCTTCTCATCACTATTGGTTCCCTGTACATTTTCCTTTATTTCACTTAGCATAGCCTTCATTTTTTCATCTAATTTGTGATCAAATTCAACTAATTCTGTGAGCATCCTGATCACCAGTGCTTTCAACTGTGCATCTGATAGGTTGGCAATTTCTTTGTTCCTTAGTTGTATTTTTTTCTGTAGATTTGATCTGTTCTTCCATTTGGGCCTTTTTTTTTTTTTTTTTTTTTTTTTTTTTTTTTTTTTTTTTTTTTTTTTTTTTTTTTTTTTTTTTTTTTTTTTTTTTTTTTTTTTTTTTTTTTTTTTTTTTTTTTTTTTGTCTTGATGCACCTGTTACATAGTGAGGGGCGTAGCCTTAGGTATTCACCCAGGAGGGGTAACCCCATGTTGTTGTGTTGTGACGCAGTGTGTGGGGAAGGGGTTAAGAGGGAACAATGGCACTTGCTCCACTCTCTGCCAGCTTTCAGTCATTTCCTTCACTTCCCACAAGAAAATTGGGCCCTTCTGGTGCTGATTCCTGGGTGGGTGGCTTGTGCACATTCTAGGGCCCTGTGGGTCTCTCCAGTGAACTTTCCTGTGAGGCTGGGAGTTTCTCCCACTGCCTCAACCGCCACAGGTGTTTTCAATCAGAGGTTTGAGGCTTTATTTTCCCGCACTGGAGCTCTAGGTTGCATGGTCTGTCTTGCTCCCCAATCGTTCCTCCTGGTTTACCTGCCTGCTCTGCCAGCTGCCACCTTGCCTGTCCCAGTCCTCCAGCCACTACCTTGCTGCGAGTCCTCTCCATGTGCCCAGCTCTTCCCCTCCTACCAGTCTGGATGAGTGTGTCTTCTTTAATTCCTTGGTTGTTGGACTTCCGTACAATTTGATTTTCTGTCAGTTCTGTGTGTTTTTGTTTTTAAATTGTTGTTGTCCTTCTTTTGGTTGTACGAGGAGGCAGAGTGTGTCTACCTATGCCTCCATGTGGGCTGTAAGTCACTTTGAATTCTTTTTGCCAGTCCCTTCTAGCCTGTGAAGTTTCTTTTGAGAAGTCAGGTGACAGTCTTATGGGCACTCCTTTGCAGGTAACTCTCTGCTTTTGTCTTGCTGCTTTTAAGATTCTCTCCTTCTCTTTAACCTTCAGCATTTTAATTATAATGTGTCTTCTTGTGTCCCTCTTTGGGTCCATGTTGTTTGGGACTGTTTCTGCTTCCTGGACTTGTATGTTTATTTCCTTTACCACATTTTCATTTATTATTTTTTCAAATAATTTTTCAATTTCTTGCTTGTTCTCTTTCTGGCACCTCTATGATTTAGATGTTGGTATGCTTGAAGATGTCTCAGCAGTTCCTTAGCTTATCCTTGTTTTTTCCTGAATTCTTTTTTCTTCTTGCTTTTCTGACTGAATGCTTTTTTCTTCCTTATGTTCCAAATCATTGATTTGATACTTGGCTTCCTCCCCTTCACTGTTGGGTCCCTGTAGTTTTTCTTTATTTCACTTAATATAACCTTTATTTCTGCCTGGGCCTATTTTATGCTGTTGAAGTACCCAGTGAATTACTTGAGCATCCTGATAACCATTGTTTTGAACTCCGCATCTGATAGGTTGCTTATTTCTTTTTCATTTAGTTATTTTTCTGGAATTTTGTTCCTTTCTTTCATTTGGATCCTCCATTTCTTTGTCTCCTCCATTTGGCAGTCTCCCTGTTTTCATTTCTGTATATTAGGTAGAGCTTCTTTGACTCCTTGTCTTAGTAGCATGGCCTATTGTAGAAAAGTACACCTGTAAGTTGTGTGGGGTGGAGCCTTAGGGAATCATGAGAGTGTCACACCTCTGTGGCTCTGTGGGGGAGGGCTCAGAGAGGGGACAATGCTACTGCCTGGCCTCTGGAGTTTTGCCTGGAGGAAGCTCTCTCCTGGTGCTTGCCCTGATGTCAGTCACTTCAGTTTCTCCCCATATGCCACTGGTGCCCTCCCAGCTATTGCCTTGGTGGGGAATCCCAGAGAGAGTGGGTCTGCATAAGTCTTAAGTCCATTGCAGGCCCTTTAAGAGGAATCTCCTGTAAGTCTCATAGTTTCTTCCACTGCTCCAACCCCCACTAGTTTTTGCAGTCAGAAGTTATGGGGCCATAAGTTCCTGGTGCTGGAACTCTGGGCTGGGTGTTTTGGTCTGGGGCTGGGATCCCATGCTCCTGAGGTACACCTCCTGATTTATATCTACCACACATGGATGTGGGAAAACTTGTTCTGCATCTCCACACATCTCCATGCCTCTCCATACCACTCTGTGCTTCTCTACCTTTCACGCCTCTCCTCATTCTCCACGTCTCTGCCCCTCCTACCTGGATGAATGTGGCTTGCTTACATCCTTGGTTGTCAGACCTCCATACAACTCAATTTTCTGACATTTCTGGGTGATACTTGTTTTGTAGTCTAGTTGTAATTTTTTCTGCAGTTGTGCAAGGAGGCAAGGTGTGTTTACCTATGCCTCCATCTTAACTGGGAGTGTCTGTATTGCATTTATGGGTATATTTATTTGGGTAGAATTAGCATCTTAATAATATTGAGCTTTTTTATTCATGAACTAGCTGCTTATTTCAGTCTTTTATTCATTATTTCCTTTATTAATGTTTGATAATTTTTTCTATAAATGTGTCATACGTTTTTGTTATCTTTATATAACTGTATTGATATAAACTATATACACAGATTCTCTATAGTTTTAATTGTTGTAAATGAGATCTGCATATTTATTATAATATCAAATTTGTAATTACCAGTGGAGATGTAAATTATTGATTTTTAAATGTTACAGATGTCTCTTATCAGTTGTAACAGTTTGTAAAATTCTTAGATGGATTGTCCATGTAGAAAATCATTATCTGGGGATAAGGACAGTACTAAATTTTGTTTTTCAGTTATTATTTGTTTTATTCTTCTGTCTTATTTTATTAGCTAGGGCCTCCTGTATAATGTTGAATATAAGCAGTGATGGTGGGTATCTTTGTCTAACTCTTGATTTTATTGTTAATGCTTTTGAAATTGTATCATTAATAATGATGTTCAATAGTATTTTTGTATCATGTTTAATAATATATGGTAGCTTATGAAGTTAAGGAAGTCATCTCTTATTCCTAATTTCCTAAGAATTTCTTTTAGCATGAATGAGTATTGACTTTTGTCAAATATCTTTTCAGCATCTATTGAATGATCATATGTGTTTTGTTTTAATCTAATGATCAATTTAGTTAGTAAATTAATTAAGATTAGTAATCTGATGTCAGTTCATACTTTCATTTGGCATTAAAGTTATGCCATACAAGAGTAAAAATACATTTGTTTTCTCTTTTTCATTTTAAAATAATTTTATTTTTTAATTACAGTTGACATGTAAATAATGTAGGTATTAGTTTCAAGTATACACCCCAGTGATTAGACATTACAGAACTTAGTAAGTGATCATACTGATAAATCTTGCACCCATCTGACATTATACATAGTTATTAGGATATTATTGCCTATATTACTTACATTGTTATTTACATCACCATGACTACTTTATAACAACTAATTTGTATTTCTTAATCTCTTTACCTTTCTCATCCATCCCCTGACCTCCCTCCCATCTGGCAACCATCTGAAAGTTCTCTATATCTATTAGTCTGTTTCTGTTCTGCTTGTTCATTTATTTTGTTTTCAGATTCAATTGTTGACAGATATGTATTTATTGCCATTTTATTGTTTACATTTTTAATCTTTCTTCTTCTTCTTCCCCTTCTCCTTCCTCCTCCTCCTCCTTCTAGAAAGCCTTTTAATATTTCATATAATACTGGCTTGGTGTGGTGATAAATTCCTTTAGCTTTTTAATATCTGGAAATCTCTTTACCTGTCCTTTCATTCTATTAGGTTAGCCAAAAGTACATTTAGTTTTTTTCTGTAAAATAAAAGACACATTTTTCATTTTTACCAATAACTACTGATTTGGCTATTTTGAGTATGCCAGCTATGTCCCACTATTGGCTTCTAGTGGGTAGAGCCCAGGGTGCTGCTAAACATCTTCCAATGTGTAAGACAGCCCACAGCAAAGAATTATTTGGCCAAAATGTCAATAGTACCAAGAAACTTCACAAACCAGTTTTGACATGTTCAGTCACAGCACCTTCTCCACATACTGCGTAAATCTTTTTTTGTTGAGTTTCACTTGCGCTTTTACCTTTCTTTTTTTTTTAAATTAAATTTTACTTTAATTGTTGTTCTTATACAGTCCTCTGTTTTCTACTCCCATCCCGTCCCTCCGCCCCAGCCCTCCCCAGCTCCCTTCCATTTCCACCCCCCCCTAGCTTTTGTCCATATGTCTTTCATACTTGTTGCTCTAATCCCTTCCCCTTTTCCCTGGATATTCCTATCCCTCTCCTCTCTTGTTCTCAATTTCAGTGTCTTTGGTTATATTATGC